>PVKS010002481.1:0-37694 GCA_004027875.1 Aplodontia rufa
ATAAGATGTAATGCTTTACAATCTAATACTTTTTTTTAGAATTATAAAGGGAAAGGGAAGGGAGGGATAAGGGAGGGTAATTGGGGGGGGCACTCCTGGAGATAATTGCAATATCCAGAATATTTACACATTTTATACACATTTTATATTATTTTGTTAAAATCGTGTAAGGTTGTTCAAAAAATAATAATAAAAAAATATTAACAGTAGTTATTTCTGGAGGTTGGATTAGAGTAGATTTTAATTGTCTTCATTTTGCTTATCTAGGTTTTCTAATTTTTTCCTATATATAAATATTCCCTTGATTAGTTTTTTAGAATTTTTATTGAAGCGTATCTCAATCAATTTATCAACTACATTAAAAAAAAATCTCCCAGCACTTTTCAAGAGTTTGAGATTGGGGAAGCAAGTAGGGTACCTTCCAAGATAAAGAGTTTAAAAATATATTTTCTCTTCCATACATGGCCCTAGACATTGTACCCAAGGCAACCTTCGGCCAACACTGGGAGGTGTTGCTCTTGTCTCCCCAAGAAAAAGGCATTTTTAGAAATGTGCAAGTCCTAACCCAGGGTGATAAGATTACAGGAAATGTCTACTTTCTTTTCTATGTTTTCTGTATTTTCAATATCAAATGAGTATTGTTAATTTTAAAATGAATGAATTTTCACTTTTTAAAAATGAAATACTTCAGAGTTCTGACCTTAATGTATAATATTTAAGGAAGGAAGACCTTCCCCTGTGAATAAGTTTCTCAATGGCGTATTCTTGCTGTAATCATTTTATACATAGTAATTACATAAGAATATATACATTCGAATTGCTAAAAGTAATAACGATGCTGACGATGACAGTAACTACCATTATTGTGTGTTTACCCTGTGCTACTGTTATAAATCTTTACATGTACATTTATTTAATCCTTAGAAAACCCTTCGAGGCAACATTATTGATAATGTTGGGGGTGTGACTCAGTGGTAGAGCTGTAGCCTAGCATGTGTGAGACCCTGGGTTCAATCCTCAGTAATTGTAAAAAAAGACAAAAACCAACCGAAACACCAAAAACGTTCCAGGTAGGATCAGCTTTAATGCAATGTCTTTTTTTTTTTTTTTTTTAAGAGAGAAGGACAGTGAGAGAAAGACAGAGAGAGAGAATCAGTTTTTATTGAGTTTTTCACATGGCCTTCATTGCTCTGACACTTAGTTGTGTACGTGGTGCTGGGGTTTGAACCTGTGTACTTGTGCATGCAGGCAAGTGCCATAACTGCCAAGCCACCTCTCCAGCCCCAATGCCCTGTCTTTTAGCCTCTCAGAGCACCTCTTAGGTCTGATTCCGTTGAGGCATGCAAGTACTGCCAGTCAGCCAAGTGTATTGCCTGACCACTCCCTTCTCTCCTGCCTTTTGCTTTCTTGCATTCTGGGATTTGTGTATGGTCATTCTGGTGGAATGAACACCCACAGGCAACCCAGCTAACAGTGGCAGGGAAGTCCCAGAACAAAGGGCAGATGCTTACTAGACAAGCATTCGTCAACAGGCAAACAGAAGTCGCCAGTCCACGCAGTATGCTCTGGAAGTTGATGAGGTCCCAACTGTCTGCCTGCCTAGGCACTGCAGCTGCTCCCTGAATGAAAGGACCCGTGGGGGAAGGCAGGAGAATATTCTAGATCACTGGATCTCAAACTTGAGCAGACATCAGAATCCTCTGGAGTGCTTATTAAAGTCTAGATCACTGGGCCCCACCCCAGAGCTTCTGATTCATCATGCACCACTCTTCAAGACCAGCATTCTCGAAATAGCATTTTGTTATTCTCTGATAGCTACCATTGGGCATCCAGAAATTCCTTCACGAATTGGCTAAACATGAGACCATTTAAAGAGGTCTTGGTCTAAAGTACCATGGTCTGAAATACCATCCCTAGGTGTACAGACTAGAGGATGCTCCAGATTCTTATGCCCAAAGGCATAAAAGAGTTTACCACTAATTTCATCTATAAGAGCCATTTCTCATGATTATGTTAATAGCAAAGTCTGCGACACTGGGCTACCTGGGGGTAACTGACGTGTACAATGAGGGCTGGAGTGTGGCCTTTCTCATTTGTCACATGACTTCCTGGATAGGGCACCTAGCATATGACTTAAATTAGCACTGAATCATGATATTGCCACTCTGAGTGAATATTTTAGAATAAATTACAAGCCACCTTCACAGGAGGGAACTTCATTAACGAATTAACAGGCTTTGTATGTTTCTGCAGACTGAGCCTGAAATCATAGAGGAAACCAACGTTGACAGAATTCATGAGCCCCGCAGCTACGCCAGGTCGCGACAAGTGAAAGGCCACTCAGAGACCTCCACGCTGAGCTCGCAGCCCTCCATCGATGAAGTCAGGCAACAGATGCACATGCTCCTGGAGGAGGCCTTCAGCCTGGCGTCCGCAGGCCATACGGGCCAGAGCCGGCACCAGGAGGCCTACAGCTCCGCACAGCACCTGCCCTACTCAGAGGTGGTGACCAGCGCTCCCGGGACCATGACACGGCCCAGGGCAGGAGTGCAGTGGGTGCCCACCTACCGACCAGAAATGTACCAGTACAGTCTGCCCCGGCCGGTAAGTCAGACATCCCTGCTACCTGCCATCATCTGGTTAGGCCTGCCCAGTGGGTTCCAATATGAGACTGCAGGGACTTCCAGTGATAAGCCACCCTGGGATTTGGAGACAAAGATTTTTCTTGATTCTCATCCCATCCGTCACTCATGATCTGAAGCCAAATCTTTTATTTCCACGAGAATCGCTTTTGTCCAACCCTAATACATTTAAGGAAGAATTTCCTTTTCTGCTGTCCCTCCTGTAAAGGGCTGACCTCATTCTTCATTCACTGGTGCCTTCCTTCTCTTTCAACGGTGAGACCAATGTAAAAGTCAAAATGCATTACAGAGCTGCGTGTGAAGGGTGTGTGGGTTGGTGGCCTAGAGCCGGGGCTCTACCTCCTGCTGGCCTTGGGACTGGGGGAAGTTACTTAATTTCTCTGCTGGTGAAAAGAAGCACAACCTGCTTCCTAGAGTCCTCATAAAGGTCAGGTGAGTTGGTGTTTGCGGGGTATTAGAAGAATGCATGGTTCACAGTAAATCCCACAGAAGTATTACTCATTGTTACTTCATTTTGTAGTAATTGCTTCCATGATTTAAAATAGCAATTTTAATCAGTCTGCCTTTCATTCATCACCGGAGCATCTTCATATATGTTTTTACGATAATGTCGTTGGGTAAACCCTATTAGATAATGCTTTATAAGTCTATAGATTCCACCCTTAAAATATTCCATGCCCTACCCCAAGGTCGCTCCTGAACAGAGCTTCGTAAATTGTTCCTGTGATGTGTACATGCTTAATAAAAGTAATGTTATTGTTTTACTGATACTGGGTACTGATCTCAGTGCTACCGTATTTTACTTATGGGTCCTTATAATGAGCCTCTGGAGCAGGTACAAGTTTTATCCCTGTTTTACAGATGAGGAAAATGAGGACACACAGCATATTCAAGGCGCAGAGCCAGGAAGGGGCAGAGTCGGGATCCAGGGCCAGGCAATCTGGTACCAGAACTACTGTTCTTAACCAGCATGTAACGCGTTGCCCTTTGTCTTGTTACATTGCCACTCTACCCATGTTATTTATTAATTTACAGTAGACCACTCGGGGCACCTCCAGCGCCCACACTACCCTGGCACTTAACAAACTGTTGTGTTGCACTAAATGCACATCCTACAAATAGGATGGGTCTCCTCATTTTTCTCCTTTGCTCCACGTTCCCCCTTCAAGGCCCATGAGATGTCTCCCTTGGTGCTGCTCTTCCCTCCGCTTCTCTGCTTCTCTGTAGGTGGCCACCCGAGCATTGTGAGTCGCATCTCCTGCTTGGCTCCCTTCTCTCTCACCTAACCTTCCTCCCTCACACCACTCCTGGGTGTAAGCTTTAGCAGGACAGCCCAGAGTTTGTTTCAGATTGGACCTCCCTCTCAGGGAGACACGGCTATGCTTGGGGTCGTGATCCATTCAAGGCTTTGTCCTGGGGTTGGCAGGTTGAGAATTTCTGTCTTGTTCCTGCACTCCAGGGAGATCAGATCCCATGAGTCTGAGCTGTGCTGATTAAGCTCACAGCTACTTCATTCTTAAGAATGCAAACTTACCAACCTACCACGAGTACCAGGTAATGGGCTGGCCCAAGCCACCGAGGCTCGCTGCTCTACACGCTCCTTCCCGCAGTAAACACCAGCTTGGGGAAAACAAGATGTGATCAGAAGGTGAACTAGTTGTCCTTAAAGTCATCTTCCCAGTTTATGATATGTAAATCCAGAATATAAGTAACAAAGGAAAGAAGATAAACACAGACATTGTTTTTACATTTTGTTCTCTGAGATATGGGTAAATACAGAGAAAACTTCTTAATATAATCAATATGTACAATTACATATATAAATATAATATGCAAATATAATTTTTACTTTCATTGTGGGAAAGTATACATAACATAACATTTATCATTCTAACCACTTTTGAGAGTACAGTTCAGTAGGGTTAAGTACATTTACATTGTTGGGCACCAATATCCAGAACTCTCTTCACCTTGCAAAACTGATGCTCTGTGGGACTGGAGCGGTGGCTCAGCAGTTACAGTGCTTGCCTGGCATACGCAAGGATGCGAGTTCGAACCCCAGCACCATGTACACAACAAAGTGTCAGAGTAACAAAGGCTACATGAAGAACTAAATAAAATTAATTCTTTCTCTCTTTCCCTCTCTCTTAAAAAAAAAAGCTGATACTCTGTATTCATTAAAAAACAAAAACCAAAAATCTCCCCATACCTAGTTCCCCACAGCTCTGGCAACCACCATTCTATTTTCTGCCTCTATGAATTTGACTACTCTAAAGACTTCCATAAGTAGAATTATTTAGTGTTTGTCTTTTTATGACTGCTGTGTTTTACCTAGCCTAACGCCCTTAAGTTTCATCAATGTAGCATGCAACAGAATTTCCTTTCTTTAAGCCTGAATAATATTCCATTGTATTTACACTCTACATTTTGGTTATCCATTCATCTGTCAATGAGCACTTGAGTTGCTTCCAGTTTTTTGGCCAGTGTGCCCAATGCTGCTGTGACACACCTAGTGTCCAGATTTCTCGTGTCTTTGCTTCCCTTTTGGGGGGTTATATACCTAGGAGTAAATTGCTGAGTCAAATGGAATTCTATTTTCATTTTTTTTTAAAGAGAGAAGGACAATGAGAGAGAGAGAGAGAGAGAGAATCAATTTTTATTTAGTTTTTTCATATGGCTTTCATTGCTCTGACACTTAGCTGTGTATGTGGGTGCTGGGGTTTGAATCCGTGTACTTGTGCATGACGGGCAAGCGCTGTAACTGCTGAGCCACCGCTCCAGCCCCCTATTTTCAATTTTTTGAGGGACTGCTGTAATGATTTCCACCGTGGCTGTACCATTCTACCTACTTATCAACTGTGCACAAGAATTCCAGTTTCTCTACATCCTCACCTGTTGGTATTTTCTGGTCTTTTTATAGTGGTCATTCTAGTTGGCGAGAGGTGGTATCTCACTGTAGTTTTGATTTGCATTTCTGTAATAGTTAATGCTGTTGAGCATCTTTCCATGTGCCTGTTGACCATTTATATATCTTCTTTATATACTTTTTAGGGTAAAAAAGATTTTGGAGCAATGCCCCAGATCACAGGAACACAAGTTTAACTCTGCCAACAGGGAACTTTGGTGGATACATCAAGAAGCAGTGAATTCCCAGCAACTCTGAGGCCACCCTGGCCACATTCCCATCGCTCTGGATCTAAGCATCTTTTTTTTTTCTCAGAAAGACTTAGAAACATTCTCACTCAGCCTTACAAATCTATCATCTCAAAATGCTTTTCATGACAGTCATATTCAGTTCCCAAGATTACAGTGTTCTACTAATTGAACATTAAATTGGTAACTGCCTTTTTGGAGAGAGAGGGAATTTCCTTATTGAGGTTTAGGAAACATTCCAAAAAAATTTTCTTTTCTGCCATGTTTATATGTACCTCTTGGGTGGCTGTCCCCTGGAAACACTCATCCATATCCATTCTGTGTTCATTATCACCAACTTCAATCTCATTGGTTCATCCTTCTTGGTCTCCACATGATGATCATGTCCCTGAACTTCGTCTTTCCCTATCTCAAAGTAGGGTGATGCTTACCAACTGACAGATCTTAGTGACTGCAGCTCTGAGCCTCAGACTCCTCTGAGAATGAAATGCTATATCCTGTAAAATGCTTAGCACAGTTCTGGTGCCTTATTGACACTCAACATTTATTAGCTGATATTAATCAGAGTTCTTGCTATTGCGTCTGGCACATCAAATTATTCAACAAATGGTAGTATTATTATCAAACTATTCCTTCCTTTTCATTGGGCCCACTAGTGATGTTCATTCCTCACTGTCAGTCTTGAGACCACAGCTTCTCTTATTCTGTTCAGTTCTTTTAGGACCATGCACTCGATCCCCCAACTCAGGGTCCCAGAGACGCTTTGCTTCTGTTTGAAGATAATTCTCAAGAAAACTGGGATCCTCTGGTTGGAGGCTGGATTCTGGGAATCCAGGATGAGATCTGGGTGTTAGAGAAAAATCTTAAATGAGTAGGACAAGTCTTCCAGCCAAAGGCAAAGGAGAAGATGCCATGTGCCATATCCATTATACCTCAGCTTAATAAAACCATCTAAAAATGTATAGTGTGACATATGAAAAATCAGATGATTCTGCTTGCTATAATTGAAGGATTGGCAATTGTGCCAAGAAGGGCAAAAACATCAGAATTATAATTTTAAAAATGAAGCCACCTCCAGTGGAAAAGAACTGAGGCATAACACGGCAGACAGATATCCATTAAACGCAAACAATATTAAAAGCTGTTCTTTCATTGTTAAAGTTTTCTTCTTTGCCAACCACCCATGTGGTCTCTATTTCCATGAAAATAGCTAACAATACACAGCAAAAATGATTCTTAATCCAAGCTCTCAGACAGTCCTCTTGTGCTGTGATCATGTGTAAATCAATAGAAAAGGTGGCAATTTAGAATGATGACTATGATTACTTTTCCACTTGCAAAGAGGAAGCGCTTGGAGCTCTGACGGAGGATAATTGGAAGCCGGTGGTTTAAATGCATTGGGCCAGCCAGATGACATTTATATTATGGAAAAGGTTGCTGCTGGAAGCTTGGGATTTCTTCACTTTAGCTCAGGAGACTTTGATCATATTTTACTCCTTGTATGAGTAAAGAAATTGGACTAGACACCTAATGACCAATCCAATCCTGCTAGCAGCCATAATGCCTCTGTGCAATGTGGAATGAGAACATCTTACCACCTTCCTGTGCATGACACAGTAAGAGATTCTGAAAAAGGCATCCAGGGAAAACATCCTGATTGACTCTTCACAGATGTAATTAACAGTAATAATAATAATAATAATAATAATAATAACAGTTAGCATCTGTTGAATTCCCATTGTTTAGTGCTAAGTGCTGGATAGACATTAACTCTTCTAATCCAACAAACATCCTATGAGATCAGGATTATTACCCCAACTACACAATGAGGAAACTGAGGCCCGGTGAAGTAAAGAAACTTTCCCTAGTTTATCTAGCTATCCCTTGGTATCCATGGGGGCTTTGTCTGGGGATTCCCCCAAGGATACCAAAATTCTTGGATGCTCAAGCTCATCTTATAAAATAGCATGGCATTTGCATGTCTGACCTACACACATCCCCTATATACATTACTTTTTATTTTTTAAAGAGAGAGTGAGAGTAAGAGAGAGAGAATCAATTTTATCTATTTTTTCATCTGGTTTTTGTTTTTCTGACACTTAGTTGTGTATAGGGTGATGGGGTGTGAACACAGGTCCTCATGCATGCCAGGCAAGCCCTCCATCGCGGAGCCCCTGTTCCATCCCCCTCCCATATACTTTAAATCATTTCTAGAGAGCTTAAAGTACTTAATACAATGTAAATATTGTGCGAATAGTCATCATACTGTATTATTTAGGAAATAACGGCAAGGGGGAAAGTCTGTATATGTTCAGTACCCATGTAATTTCTTCCCCCAGATATCTTCCATCTGCAGTTGGTTGGTTGAATCTAAGACGTGGAACCCCTGTATACAAAGGGCCAACTGCACAGCTATAAATGGCTGGCCTGCGGTGAGAAGCTAGAGCTCTGTGTCATGGAAGCCCACACTCCTTCCATGTTCTGATTGGAGAGAGTAATAGGGATGCCATCCAGGCTCTGACAGGAACAGAATATCCCCATGACTTTGGAGTATCATCTTCTTATAAGGAAACTGACCCTGTTTAAAGGAATTCTGTCCATTCCTGTCATTGGTGGACTAAGGGCAACATTTCCATGAGGGTAAAGTTGGACATTTTTTTCTTTCCCTCCTCTCCAAAACAAAATAGCCCACCCCCAAAACCCTTTGTGAATAATGAAACGTGTAGCCATGTCAGGTGTGAGTTTGCATCTGCCCCAACACCTGGACTCAATAGATGTCACCTTGCATTTCTCCAAATAAAATTCAAATCTGCCCTGAATGCCCATCAGGCAAGATGGGCAGGAGATTGGGGTGGAGTGGGGGTCCACAGTAATCACTGCTTACTGTGCATTGACCCCCCCTCTCAGGAGTCCTTGAAGATAGGCCTCTCTGTCCTACCTGGCCTTACTGGGCATGGGGTGCTTTTGCCTTTGAGCTGCCTTAAGAGATTCTTGAAAACCAACTAAGCACTCAATATCTGGCAAACACATACTCCACCAAACTTAGACAAATCACTCGAGTAGCACCCACAGTTTATGCAGAAAGTCTGTGTGAGAAGAGAGAGTGGGAAGATAGTGGAGAATGCTTAGCCCATAAACTCAGGTGTGCAAGGAAAGTCACTTGGTTCCTCTACAGTCCTCTAGGTCAGCGGGGACTCTTCCTCTATTGCCCAGGGACCCCCATGGTACAAGGTGTGGGGGTGGGGCTGAGGAGGAGGCTTCAGTATCTGGTCCCGTTTCTTCATCTAACCCCTCTGATTGGCATCCCTGAAAGTCCTTGTCCCCGTATAGTCTCTAGATATTAGTGCTGGCAGAGCCTGGCACTAATCCTCATCCTCCCAATCATGAACTCTTGCTGGATTCCTCCCTCCTTTCCTCCCTTGCTTTGCTTGCCTACCAGCTCTGGTTCTTCTCCCTCTCCTCTTCCTCCTCTGCTTCTTCCATGCCCCCCTTTCCTGGGAGAGCTCACATACCCATCCCTGCCCCTCTCGCCTCTCTGGCACCATACACGGGATTGCTACAGGCCCGCTACAGGCCCTTCTCATCAGGCTCCTGAACCAGCCTGCTTTTCTGTCCTGCACCCTGCGTGTGTAGGAGTCACAGGAAATCCTGTGCTCGGGCAGATCCCTGGACTTTCCTAGAGGTGGGCATAGGTCCCTTTTCTTTCACATTCCCTAAATCTCTCCTCTACGTCTTCCCTCAGTGTGAGGTAGGACATAGCCCCCTTTTCCAGACCTAGGAGCATCTTGGCTCTGTTTCCTGCCCCCAGCTCTCCTCTTCTTCCTATCTCTAGGGGACTTACCAAATCCAGGGACAGAGTGGTCCAAGTGCCCCTCACTTCTTCCAGATCTCCTTTTTATGGCATCAACTTTAAACTCTGAATGTGTTAGGACATAAGTCTTTTGTTGTTGTTTTATTAAGAAATTTAATCATTGTACAATCAAAAATGCATCCAATGAAACAATATGATATGTATGTATTCTTAAAATTAGATTTACCCCTTAGATCCCACCCTATTCTCCCCTTTACCCCTCCTCAAACCCCCTCCCCCTCTCTTTCCTAGTACATCTCTATGAATGCCCTAGGTTATGTATTACTATGCATTTGCTGGGTCTAATGCATAAGAGTTGACCACATTTCACATAGGCCTGGGTCTAGCTCCAGCCTCCACAGATGAGTGAAGACATTCGACCCTTGGATCTCTGGGTTAGGCTAATTTCACTCAACATGGTTTCTTCCACTGCCATCCATTTACCTTCAAAGGCTGCCATATCATTGTTTCTAATTGCTGAGTAGAACTCCATGGTATATATGTACCACAGTTTTTGCATCCATTCATCCAGCGAGGGGCATCTGGGTGGGTTCCATAATTTAGCTATTGTAAATTGAGCCGCTATGAGCATAGATTTTGCTGTGTCACTGTAATGTGCTGATTCAAACTCCCCTGGAAGAATACCCAGGAGAGGGATAGCTGGATCATATGGTGGGATCATCCCTAATTTTACTTAAGTTCTTAATAGTCAAAATCCTAGGTTCCAGCAGATCAGTAGGTTTGGCTTTTAAGCTTTAGTAAGAATTGATGACTTTTGTCCATCTTCAGTATGCTGTGACCTTCCCTCCCTGGGGTGGAACAGTGGCACATCCTGGTTGCTTGGGGGCAAGGAAAAGGCCCTAGATTCAAAGAACTGTGGAAAGAAAAAAATCTTGATTACTACAATTACTATATTAGAATATTATTCTGCCTCAGAAAGGAGATAGCTTGTATTAGGTACCTAGTGCCAAATATTACACTCAGATATAAAATCAGTCTTTAAAACAACCTAGAAATCAGGATATGATGCTGTTACCTTCGTTGCCTCGTAGGAAAGCAGGCACAGGAAGTTAAGTTGCTTGAGACAGAGCAGCTGGGAAGGATCAAAGTCAAGATTCAATCCCAGATGTGTCTGATTCCAAAACCCATGTCCTTTGCACCAGTGCACCCTGAGCTCAGATTTTCAAGACAGTGCCCTTAACTGACAGTGTGATATTGAACAAGTCAGTTGACCTCTCTGGGCTTTAGTATCCCCACCTATAAGGAGAGAGGTCTCAGTGTCTCCTTTTCCCTTTGCAACTTGAACCTCCTACAATCCCTGAGGCCTTGGAAGCCTCAGATAATACTCCATCAGTAGCTCTTGGGTATCTGACCAATCAAGATAAGCACTGGGTTTTCTTTCACCTTGGAGTTGACTTTAATTACTAAGCCTCTGCTTTCAGTTAAACTTAAGGACTTTTCTTCTAGAAGATTCTACCCCTGTACCAGGATATGAAGTTACTTATAGCTGGATATGAATAAGGTGGATGTCATTCTGCCTGGATCAGATACTTGGGGTCAGCATCCTGCTGTGGAGAGTACCAGGCAGCAAAGCCCAGGGTAGCCACTGGGTATGGAAAGACTGAAGCATGCATTCTAACCTAGGGCTGACTTGCTGGCACCAGACAAAGGTTTCTACTATAGCTTGAATCTGGACTGTCTCCTAATGCTGTTAGCAGCTTGGTTCCCAGTCTGTGGTGCTATTGTGTGGAACCTTTCAGAGGTGGGGCCTTAGTGGGAGGTCTTCATGACCTTGAAGGAGACAGTGGGACTCCAGTCTTCTTCTCTTTCATTCCCTGGCCATGAGTTGAGCTATTTATTGTCATGATGTACTACCACAGATCCAAAGCAACAGGGCTTACTGATTATAGACTGAAATCCCTAAAACTGTGAGCCCAAATAAACCTTTTCTTTATATAAGTTGATTTTCTTAGGTGTTTATTTTATTAATAGAAGTTGACTAGTACTGTTTCTAAAGTGGTGATGGCTTTGGCCTGTGGGTCTGCTTCTATCCACCAAAAACCAAAGATCCCCTAGCCTGTTCCTCCAACTGCAGGCTGCCTGCTTCAGCCTCTCACCCCTGCAGGGGTTTCCTTGGGGTGTATGTCTACCAGGGCCCTCCTCCTGGGTGGTTGTGCATGCACAGGGTGGGCAAGCACACAGAGAGTCTTATCTGGGCCCCTTCTCCACTGGGACTGGCAGCAAGGATAGCCCCAGTCCACTTCCCTCACCTGCTACTCCAGAGCTGCTAGGGCTGGAACTTTGAACAGACTGGTTCTCCTTCCATGTCATGAAGATCACCCCATTCTCCGCACACCCAGGCTCCTTCAGCCTTGAAGACCCACTTACAAAGGCTAACCTGTTTCTTGGTCAGAGGCAGGCACTCCAAACAGTGGTGTCCTTGAGCACCAGGCTTGGCACCTCATAGCCACTGGCTCGTGCAGTGGGGTCCCAGTCCCCAAGCAGCCACCTGATACATGAGAAGGGGAGCCTGAATGTAAAAGCAGGAGAACTTGGGGCCTCAGGGAAGCTGCACAGGGGAGGTGGGAAGTCACAGTACAGGAGGATTCCCTCAGCCTGTGAGCACGCAGCCTAGGCTGTGTCTCTGTTTTTTGTGTTCCTCGCCCCCACCCAGGCTGCTCCAAGGTCCTGAGGAAGCAGCCCTAAGGTAGCGAGCAGTTTGAGGTCCTGTGCAGTCGTGCTTTGTACCTGCAAAAATCTCCCGAAGAGGGGACTCCCTTGGTGCTTGTCAGAGGTTCAGAACATTTAATCAGATCTGCTATAGGACAGACAGGCAGAGGAAGCTTTTTCTTGGCTGGGAAATCACATTGACTGCAGAAAAAGCCTTCCAAGAACCAGGGGTAAAAATAGATTGTCTGCCTCCTCTGCGGAACAGCATGCAAGCCCAGAAGAGAGGAGAGGGGATGGAAGCCCCTTTCTCTATTTTGGGAAAGGAACACTCACTCCGTTGGTTTATTGAGAATTAGAGTGTAGCACTTGAAGGGCATCCAGGACAATGATTTTGAAACTGTCTGCAGAACTTTAGCATTCAGGAGGTCACTAGGGGGCCACAAGGAAAGTAAGCAAAGGGCCAAATTCACCTGGGATCTTCCCCCCCTCTGCAACCTGAGGAACTCTGCTCTCGTCTGTGTTTCAGGGTCTTTCAGAATGGTTTTGTGGCTGAAGATATGTTTGGATGACCACGAGCTAGGTCGTTGCCTAGTTCTTAAGGAAAACAAAATGAAACAACAGAAAGACAAGGAACAGAGAGAAAGCGTCACCTGTTCATAGAAAGCGAATGGCCGAATCACGCTGAGAGCCTGGATCTTCTTGCTCCTCGTTTACTCAGCGCGCATTCAGAAAACAGTGATTTAGCACCACTAGGTGTGAGGCTGTTGTACTCAGCTTTCCCGCTTCTGTGACTAAAAGCCCTAACAAGAACAATGTTAGGGGAGGAAACGTTTATTTGGGGGCTCACAGTTTCAGAGGTCTCAGTCCATAAAAGGCTGGCTCCATTCCTCAGGGCTCCAGGTGAGGCTGAACATCATGGTGGAAGAAAGCGGCTCAAGGGGTGGTTCCAGGAAGCAGAGAAAGAGAGTCCACACACCAGTTACAAAATATATACCCAAAGGCCCGCCGCCATGACCCACCTCCTCCAGCCGCCCCCTACCAGCCTACAGCTACCACCCAGTTAATCCCTAGCAGGAGATTAATTCACTGATTGGGTTAAGAATCTTATAACCCAATCATTTCACCGCTGAGCCTCCTTGCGTTGTCTCACACATGATCTTTTGGGGGACACCTCACATCCAAACCACAACAGAGGCATCTTAGATAATGAAGGAATACCATGAGACAGACCTGGTTTGTCTAGCGGAGCTGCAAGATACAGTTCTCCAAATAGGAAAGTAGAAATGCAGCTCCCCATACTGATTCCATCAGTGCGTTGAGATCTGGGCAGATGTTTTCTTTCATTCTTCTGCTGAAAGTTTGGCATTGCTGACACACTTCAAGGTTGATAATTATTTTCTCTGAGCGCTTTGCATTTCGTGTCTATTGGGTGAGAGTGAGAAGGCTTCTGTTGGCCAAATCTCCATCCCTTTGTGCGTGAGATGCCTTTTCTCTCTGTTTTTAAGATCTTCTCTTTGCCTTTGGTATTCTACCACTTCACTACATTGTAGTCAGGTGTGTGTTCTGTTTTAGGTTATTTATCCTACTTGAGCTACGTTGCATTTCCAGAAAGCATTACTTACTTATTTGATCAATTCTGGAAAATTCTAAGTCATTGCTTCTTCAAATATTGCCTCTCCTCCATTCTCCCACTTTGCTTCTTCAGGACTTTGATTAGACCAGTTCCTTCTGTCCTCTGTATCTTTTATATTTTCTATCTCCTTGTCTCTTTGTGGTTTATTTTTAGTAATTTCCTCAATTCTGCCTTCAGATTTGTTAATTCTCTCTTTAGCCATGGTTAACCTATTATTTAATTCTTCTACATTATTTTATTTCCATAATCACTTTTGAAAGTTGTTTTTCATTCATGCCAAATCTTTTTTTTGAAGCATCTGTCTGGTCAATTATTTGTTGAAAAATATTTCTCACATTATTTTTTTTTAATTTTTTTTATTTTGAGCAACCTTACAAGATTTTAACAAAACAATATAAAATGTGTATAAGATGTGTATATATTCTGGACATTGCAACTGTCCCCAGGAGTGCCCCCCCCAATTACCCTCCCTTATCCCTCCCTTACTTCTCACATTATTATTTTTTGTTTAGTGTCTGGAAGTTTCAGACTATATTTGGGATATTTCTTTTTTTTTCTACTGTTCTTCATTTATCCCTCCTGGTATGTCTTATGGTCCTGGATTATGAGCTCCTATTTGCTTCCTCTTAATCAGTGCTAATCCTGAGAACCTACTTTAGGAACACTCCAGAGAGGAGCTACAGTTGCTTCCACCTGCCTGGGAGCCTCACTGCCTCCCTCCCCAGAAGGTACCAAGGCTGGACCTGAGTGTCTCTGGTTGAGCTGCCTTGACTTGCCCTGTTCCAAGTTTTTATTTCCAGAATGGCATCAGTTTCCAGGTGGTTCCACCTTTTATATTTGATGACTACTTTCTGTTCCCACCTCTGGTTTCAGCTCCATGGTTTTATTTTAGTTTGCTGAGGTGTTGTGGAGGGAGGCAGCTGGGATGTTGTTGAAGATTTTCTTCACAGCTTGCAATTCTCACAATGCATTAAAAAGTACATTTTGCCCAGGGCCTCTTTGTTTTTGCCAGGGTTGGCCTTCCCAAGCAGGTAGTCTGCCATGATACTGCAGGGGGATGGACCTCATTCAGTTTAAAGAATCCTGCTGTGGACTCCCAGCGCTGCAGCTTTTGATTCTGATGCTTTCAGGTTTAAAGTCCTGTCATTCTATTCTTTGAGAGATCTGGTAGGCAAGATGCCTGAAGAAAGACATGGATGAGAAGCGCAAGTTAAGCTTTGTCTAGATTTTTTTTTTTTTTTTTTTAGATTTTTCTCTTGCTGAAGGAAACTGACCTGGCTCTTTTGATTCTGTCTGTCTCTATCCATCTTTCTTATGTTGATGAAAGTCTTTACTTTGGTAACAGTTTCAATCCCTTGTCTTTGAATAACGCTTCATAGATTGCAAAATCCTTGAACATACGCTGACTTACCTATCTTCTTGGTAGCCCTCTGGGTAAAGTGTCAATGTCCCCGACTTCCGAAGAGGATACTGTAGTCCAGAGAAGTCACCTGACTTGCTTATGGATCTGAATAAAGCCTATTCATCAGAACCTCCACACATACCTCCTGACCCCAAAATCCATTTCCATGCCCTGCTAAGCCTGCCTTCCATAAGAAAGTCAAGCACATGCATTCGTCTGGTATTTATTGATCATCTGCTATACACCAGGCACTGTTCCAGGCACAATGATGTTACTGACAACAAAGCCCTTACCCTTACAGCCCTTAGTTACAATCTAGCTTGTGGCAGAAAGTAAATAACCAAGCAACAGCGCAGTGCCAAAGAGCAGCCTTTGGCAAGATGAAAAGCAACAGCGGAACATTCAGGGAGTCCGGGACAGGATGAATGAGATGAGGGAAGGGTGGGAGAAAAGCCCCGCAGGTGGAAGGAAGCTCATGGACCAAAGGCCGAGGCGGGAATGAGCTCAGCTTGGACGTTGAAAGACTCTGTAAAAACAGTGGCCCGAGCAAGGGGACCATGGTGAGAGATGAGATGGGAGAGGTGGGGAAGACGTTCAGGACTGAAGGAATAAGCCTAAGGCAGGAAAGAAAGGCCCTTGGAACTTCCTTTCCTCCTTATTTGAGAAGACCCTGTGTGTGGACCGTCGCTGGGCTTTAACAGATCTCCCTCCATTTGTGTCTCTTTCTCAGGCTTACAGGTTTTCCCAGCTTCCTGAGATGGTCATGGGCTCTCCCCCACCACCTGTACCTCCCCGGACTGGCCCAGTGGCTGTCGCTTCTCTCAGGCGGTAATACGCTCCTTTCTTTGCTTTGTTGGAATATTTGAGAAAGGCCTGGTGCTGTGGATGGCAGCACCGGTAAATTTCCTTCATCTTCTGCCCCATTCAAAGCATTCTCCTGTTTCAGACAGTCATGTGCCTGGGTCTGTGGAGGTTGGTAGACCAACTCCCAGGCCTTCCTAAATAGAAAGTTCTTGCGAGACTAGTTAAAAAAAACAATAATAAAATTTAAAAAAAAAAACAAGATCAAGGTCCACTGCCCCTACCTTGAAGCTCTGCACTAACCTTGAACATCAAAAAATGACTCCAGCCCAGGCTGCCACGATGGATGCCTCCTGCCACCATGTTTGACATGCGGCAGCTGCTTGGCTATTTAAGGTGGTATCTAAGAGGCCAGGGAGGAGTGTCTCTGGGTACCTACCCTATCTCCTCATGTCTAAGAGGGCAGGACTGAAAACGTATGAACTCAGGTATCTCAGTATGAGTCATATGTTAAACATTTTCTTTCTATAATGATATCACAAGCATGCATTTTAAATAAATATGGATAAGAAATATAAAAGCCATAAGTACTGAGAAAGGTTGGGATAAGTTTGCTGTCCAGGGTTGATACAGCTCTGCCCTGGCCCTCCTGCTCCAGCCTCCCCCACTCACACTAGTCACAGTCATCTGTGGACCACAACCATTGTGAAAATGGTTAAGGAAAAAATTTGAGTTGTCCCCATAAAAGACCCTGACTCCGTTCCAGTGGTTTAGAATGTGGAGCTGTATAAATATCACCCCTGGATGCTCATGGAGACCAGGGCGTGGTGAGAAGCAGCTGACCAGGGTTCCAGTCCCTAAGCTCTCAGGGATCTGCTGTGTATCCCCAGGAAAGTTACCTGGCCTCCCTGGCCCCTGCAATGGCCTACATGATTTCAAAAGCTCTGAGATTCCTCTGAAGGGGGCCTCAGGAGAGTGCATGAGGCAAAACTCAGGAATTTTCATAGGATGGAGCTTTGAAACAGTCACAGAGGTTTGGAACAGCATTTGGTACCCAGGGCTGCAGGAGGAAGAAGGATAGAGAGGGAGGTGGGAGACAGGCCCCGCAGTGGCCACCCTTCCCTCCCTGTTGGATGGTCAGATCTTTGCAACCTCCACGTCTGACCCTTCTGGGGAAGAAGAGGGGGCTCCTCTGTTACTCCTGAGAGCTCTGGATTCAGGGTCCTCACATCAGCCATCTGTGGCAGGCTTGCTGATAGCCAACGTCTATTTCTCAGTTCTTTTTTTAACCAGTCTCCTCGCATGCCTTTTGTACCATCTGCCATCCTTGCCAAACATCAGGAGATCACTTGCATATAAACCCAGAGAATTAGACCAGGAACATTCGAAACAAAGTTGTCCAACCCTTTCATTTTACAAATAGGAAACAGGCTTGGGGGGGAGGTGACAAACTCAGACCCCTGCCTCCCTGTCCTCTCCATGGTGGTGGCTCTCTTCTGCTCCTACTGTGACAGCAACTCCTCTGTCTGCCAGGGTGGCCCTGCAGGCTAGCTGCTTGCCACCAGCTGCGGCTGCCTCTCTCTCCCTCCCATTTTAACTTCAGGGGAGCTAGAAGTCCCTCTGTGACATGCAGCCTCAGGCACAGGGTGCTGCCCGCGAGGAAAGTCGCTCTATGGGAAGCACCCTTTGTAGATGGGGAGATGCCTGCGTCTGCCCAGACAGTACGCAGAGCCTGGCTCTGAGCACTATGTGGAGAGATGATGTGTTAAATAGGCCCGATTGAGTCTCTGTTTGCCTGTGGACCAAAAAGCAAGGAGAGGTTCTTTTATTCATAATATTCCCAAAGTGCTGTTTCCCTGCTCCCAAGAGCAGCCTGCACTTCCAGAATCTTGGGCTTCCCACTGACCTCAGTCACCTATGTTAGTGGCAGTGAGGGGGAGCCATCCCTCTACATTCTAGATGGAGTTTTTTCATTGGCTGCCCATGATATCATCACCTCCTAAGTTGACCATCCCCAGCTAACACTCAGCACTAATTGCTTTGCTTCTTTTCCATGGAAATTAGATGTTTTGCTACCCAGAGGTACAGAGCCACCCTTAGGGAAGAACTGACCTTGAACAGCTAAAAGTGACGCTAGCTCAGGTCACTGCTATAACCCCTACAAGTCTGAGCTCCTCTTGCAAACCTATGGGGCTTGGAGGCCACAACCCTCTCTCAGAGATGTTGGGGCTGCTGGGCCCTGCCACCTGACATCTGGGGGTCATGCTAACAGCCCCTCTGCCCTGTCCAGGTCCACCTCAGACATCGGCAGCAAGACCCGAATGGCTGAGTCTGCAGGGCCTGAGCCAGCCCAGCTGCACGACAGTGCCTCGTTCGCCCAGGTGTCCAGAGGCCCTGTGTCCGTGGCGCAGTTGGATCAGTCAGCTTTAAATTACTCAGGTGAGCAGGAGGAGGAAAGTCTGAGGGCCCCTCCATCCCTACTGGAGAGCCCCTTCCTGTCCTGGCCCCCATAGCCACTCTGCCTTCCACCTGCCACCCTTAGGAATCAAAGCTTTCACATTTTCTGGATCCCCTCATGACTTCACATCCCCGACAAGAAGAGCTACTAATTTTATTTCTTAAAAAGATCGGAAATCAGGGCTGGAGCGGTGGCTCAGTGGTTACAGCGCTTGCCCGGCATGTGTGAGTACACGGGTTCAAACCCCAGCACCCATGTACACAATTAAGTGTCAGAGCAATGAAATCCATGTGAAAAACTCAATAAAAATTGATTTTCTTAAAAAAAAAAAAAAGAAAAATCTGAAATCAGGCAAAATGCTAAGTTGTGTTAAAATCTGAGTGTGTATTGACATTCTGCCGTACTTCTATTCTGTGGGGGAGTTGTTTGTTTTATCTTTAAACCATTACAGTCAGGTGCAGTGGTGCACACTTGTAATCCCAGCTACTTGGGAAAGTTGAGGCAGGAGGATCACAAGTTCAAGGCCTGTCTCAGCAACTTAATGAAACCGTGCCTGAAAAAATAAAAAGATGGATGCAGCTCCGTGGTGGAACTCCCTAGGTTCAATCCCCAGTTTTGAAAAAAGAAAAAAAGGAAAGAAAGGAAGGGATAGATGGAAGGATTTCGTACAACTATCCATCCCCATCTCGATTCCCTTTTCCCCCAGGAATTTACAGCCTGTGAGTAGTGGGTTTGAATCTTCTGCTAGAAGCATATGTCTATATAACAGCATATATTCATGTCATGTATTTTAAATTTACATCAGGGATATGCTATGCGTTTGCTCTTTGTTTTCTTGTTTCAACATTGTTTGCAAGATTTCTCCAGGTGACTACATACATATCAACTAGTTCATTCATTTACACTGCCCCATGGTATTCTATTATATGATATGCCACACAGTCTGGCCTTTCCCTCTTGATGGACATAATGGTTGTTTCCAAGTTTTCACTATGACACACAAGGCCCAGATGGAGCATCTAAGATTTGTACGTGACCTAGTTGGTTTTGTAGTTTATTGAAGCCATGCCTTTTAGATGAAAACTGCAAACACCCATTTG
Source organism: Aplodontia rufa (assembly GCA_004027875.1). Taxonomy (NCBI): domain Eukaryota; kingdom Metazoa; phylum Chordata; class Mammalia; order Rodentia; family Aplodontiidae; genus Aplodontia; species Aplodontia rufa. Next base: position 19,710 of record PVKS010002481.1, read on the forward strand.
CCAACACTCACTGAAACATTCTGCTGATGAAGTCCATTCCTTTTGATTATTTTTCTTGGGCCTTTGAAAACTTATCTTCCTGGGAGGAAATCACCTGCACAGAGGGGTCATTACCTCTTGCTAGCAGGATGGAGGTGAGGAAGTTGTAAGGGCTCAGTGGGGGAGAGTTGGGCCGTCTGGGTCACAGTAGGTGGTGCCCTGCCATACTGACTGGGCCGGCCACAGGGTTGGGATTGCAGGAGGAGGTTTCCTGTCCTCTCCAATCTCCTCTCATCCTCTGCCTATGGCCAATGCCAGAGTCCACCCTGGATTCCTCAGCTGCCTCCAGCTTGGGCAGATGCAGGTCCAATGGGTGCTGGTTGTGCCTACCAGTTCCCTTTCAGGGGATGGGAAGGTAGGGAAAGTCCAGAGCACTTCAGCCCGTGCTACATTTGTTGAAATCAGAAAAAGTCTTTCCTTCCCCCAGACGAGTGCAAATCACACCAGTGGCAAAAGGACACAGGCTGGATTTTAACCCTATTTGGCCTCTAGGCCAGATACACTGACCTTGCACCACCTGCTGTTCTGCACACAAGAAGGCGGGCCTGGTCCCTCTGCTCTGGCCCATGCTCCTCCCTGCTGCTGCATTCCCTGGAGCCTTGGCCATCACAGCCAGGGACAATGATGCCTTAGATGGAGCTACACCCGTGTCACAGCCCAGAGCAAACACGCTTAACTTGAACCTTATCTAACAAGACCTCTAGCCCAGCAGACCGCCATGCAGCCTGTGGAACTGGCTTTATTTGGTTCTGGGGGGAGCTGGATCCCAGAATCCAGCCTCTTCTGATCTGCCCCTTCCCTGCCTCTTCCACGCCAGGTAACACGGTGCCAGCAGTGTTCGCCATCCCAGCTGCCAACAGACCCGGCTTCACTGGCTACTTCATCCCGACACCTCCCTCTTCCTACAGGAGCCAGGCCTGGATGTCCTATGCAGGAGAGAATGAGCTTCCGAGCCAGTGGGCTGATTCGGTGAGACCCTTGCTAATGCGCTCATAGAACGTCACCCGCTTGGCACACTTTGAGCTTCGGTGCTTGGTTATCTCAGCCCCTTCCCACTGACCAGATGGCCAAGCCAGCCATTTCAAAGGAGACAGTGAGATAAGACAGAGGATCCTTTGACAGAGGAACTTGAGACCTGTCTTTCACCACAGATTCTACTTCTTCCTAGCAGGGCGACTTTAACCAAGTAAATTTTTTTTTTTTTTTTTAAAGAGAGAGGGACAGCGAGAGAGACAGAGAAAGAGAGAAACAACTTTTATTTAGTTTTTCACATGGTCTTCGTTGCTCTAGCACTTAGTTGTGTACGTGGTGCTGGGGTTTGAACCCGGGTCCTCGTGCTTGCCAGGCAAGCACTGAAACCGCTGAGCCACTGCTCCAGCCCCTAACCAAGTAAATTTTTACAATTTTTACAATGAGTATTTTCTTTGTGCCAGACACCACGTTAGATGTGTTATATATAGCATCTTATCTAATCTTTACAAAAATCCTACCAGGTAGGTATTATTCCCATGATTGCTCCCACTGCAGATGAGGAAGCTGAGACCTAGTCAGGTGCTGTGACTTGTCTATAGATCCTAAGACTTCCTGCCTGACCACCACCTAAGGATTAGCTTGTCCCGATCCTTTGGTTTCTTTCTTCTTTTCAAGTAGCAGTGTGTGTGGCACCATCTGTACCCAAACCATCACCTGCCTGCATGGGAGCTGCAGTGTGGGAAAAACAAAAACAAAAAAACAAGCCCAGTGGTGGCCTCTGGAGAGAGTTGCCTGGTCTCTGGGTGACACCACTCACAATATATGAGAAAGGCAGGCTGAGCCTGATGGTTCCCTGGTGCTCTAGGTCACTTTAGGTGTTGTCCTCAGCATTTGGAATAAACCCTGGAGTTTGAAAGCAGCTTGACACCAGGGTCCGAGTCATCCTGTCTCTGGGGTCCACCCTCTCCACCTACAGTTTCTACTCAGCCTTGGAGTCTTTCCCCTGCACTGATGCCACACATCACTACACGCATTCCCTTTCCTATTAACCAAAGCTTACTCCTTTGATTTCCAAAACATTGAAAGTTGTCTGCCATCTTGCATAATAAGATTCTGAAAAGAGTGCTGTTCTACCCTCTCCTTCTTTAAAAGAGGACACGACCTAACTTCCTTTGCCTTATATGAACGATTCACTTCGTTGCACCTCACTGTACGAAGACAGCATGTGTAGGATGAGCTCTAATGGTCGGTAGGATTATTGCCCCTATGTCAAGCGTCTCCAAACTACTCTCATTTGGGGGAGCTGTTACGGCGGCTCAGTATGGGTTTTCATTGCTTCATCTTGCTCCCAGCTGGCACTTTCTGTGGCCGTCGGTATCCTCACTTCCAGTAATTCAGATTCTTGAACGGGTTTTTTCCTAATGTGCTATGCTCTGCAAATGAAGCACGTCTGAGCTCATTTGAATTGTTGATAAAGTTGGAGTAAATATCCTCCAAGACAGAAACTAGAGGGATTTCCTACTGCTGAGTCTGTGAATCTTAATGTGGGACTATATGGCATCTGTTTTGGTTTTGGGGGGACCTCCTCTCTTCCCTCTTTCTCTTTCTCTCTGTTTTTTTTCCTTCTCTGCTTTTCTGATATCATTAGATATGATTTGATTGGTTCAGAGCTTACTTAACTCCACAAAATAGTCTTAAAGTCTCCAAATAATGTGTATACTTTCGGCAAGTAGATGACATTTAAGTTACACTAACCAGGCAGTCAGCCCACGGCTTTGACAGCTCACCCACTGTGTGCAGGGTTACACTGGGTGCTCTGCAGGAATTGATGGAAGCATTTTCCAAATTCTTGACCTTTGCTTGCAAGATATTAACAAATGATAACTTAGCTAGGCTGTAGCTATGTCCAGATTCTGTTCCTCACGAGTTGAAGGAAAAGGAGCCCAGCAATGGAAACCTAACCTTCCTGACCAGGTGACTGAATCTTTCTGGGCTCCTCCCCCTCAGTGGGAAGGAGAATAGGCTTCCTACTGGTTGTTTATAATGAAGAGAAAGATGATTGCTACAGCCTCAGTGGGTCTTTCTGGGAGCCCGGTTACCACCTGCAGCAGAGCATCGAGGTGCCCGTGTATAGAGCAAGCTGGGCAGGACTGGTGATTTATAGCACGTGAGAAACTGTGCAGGAAGCTCAGAGGGTTGTCAACTCAGAAAGATACCCCACTAGGGAAGAGACGATCACACCCTCCACGCCACCGTGAGAAGAAAAAAGCTTCCACCTTCATTTGGAAGTCTGGCCTTCCTCATCCATCCCAAAAGCTAGCTTAAAGAGAATCACCTGGACCTGGGTTGACAAGTAGATTTCATCCTTGGTGTCAGATAGAAAAGGACTGGGAGAGGGCTTCCAGACTCAATAGGAAACCATGCTGATCAACTGCGGATGCCTGCCGTGGGCAATGGCTAGGGAAAGAATCTTACCTGTAAGCCCTGAGTTTTGCCTGGCCCAGCATGATGGCTCCAGCCTGTGCCTTCTATAAATGAGGAAGAGTTATCATCTTCTCATCTTTCCTGCTTCTGGCCTCCTTCTGAGGGCACTCCAGTGGAGTCAGGTGTCCCTTGCCTGTGCCAGGTCTTGATGGCACCATCTTGAGGGATCATAGGAGTTGGACATTGACTCTCACTTCAGCACATGCAGTTAGCTGAATTTGGAATGCAGGCAAAGGGGATGTGGCTGCTTACTTCTTAAATATTTGACACCTGCTGGTCATCCTTGGGGGATTTTCACACTGCTCCTCAGAGCCCAGGCTCCAAGTGACCCGCTGCTATGTGCTCCGCGTAACTCTGAGCACTAGTACACAGCAGTAAGCACATGAAAGCACGTGCTGCCTTCACAAAGTCCATGCCCCCTACAGGGAATGGCATAGGACATTAATCCAATTACTTCTTCCCTTGCTTGTATCCTCACCAACTCTCACTGGGACCATTGGGTAGACCTCATCACCTCCCGTGGATCCTCCCGAGTGTCCTCCCCAAAGCACAGGTTCCTCCTCTGCCTGACACCCAGCAGTGGGTCCCTGGCCGGGGTCAGCCGTGCATCTTAGAAGCTGGCCTTCTCAAGAGGGATCATCAGAACATCCAGCACGGATGGGAAGGGGCTGCTTTCCTGCAGTATTTTACCTCATCCAAAATTGTGAATCATCACCCACACGTTGCTACACAGGTCTGAATGTCTGCGTCCCTCCTTCAAATTCAAAAACTGAACTCCTTCACCCTATGGTGATGATGGTGTTAAGAGATGAGATGGTTGGGAGGTGATCAGATCATAAGGATGTGAATGGGATTAGCACCCTTATAAGATGGTCCCAGAGAGATCCCTCACTCACTGCCATATGATAGTGAAGAGACAACTGTCTGTCATCCAGGAAGCAGCCCTCGCCAGACACTGAATCTACCAGTGCCTCGTTCTTGGACTTACCAGCCCTCAGCACTATGAGAAATAAATTTCTGATGTCTATACACCCTTCAGTTTGTGAGTCCAAACAGACCAAGGCAGCCATCCTGCTCCATCTTCACCCAGGGCCTAGAGGAGCTTGTCTGTTAATGGGAATGGACTGTATTTCTCAGAAGCATGATGCAGAAAGGGAAGCTCACTCTCATGGCCTGGCATTCAGTGGCTTTGGGAGTTGAGCCTCCCTGAGGGCACTGACCCGTCTGCACCCCAACCCAACCCACCTCACCCCCATGCCTTTGAGTTTGCTCTTCCCTCTCCCACCTCGTCTTCCTAGAAGTGGACTGACCCCTGCAGCCTCTCCCAGAGAACTGCCTGAGGTCCCTGCACATGCTCCTACGTGTGGCAGCCACGGGCACTCGCTCTGCAGTGATCCAACCAACATTATGGCCTTTGTGGACCAGCCTGGAGCAACACCTCAGGCTGCAACCCTGTTTCTGTGGGAGAGTCACTCCTGAACTTCATACCCTTGACTTGTCCTTATTCCTAGAAGTTTCCATGTATTTAAGTAGAGAACGATATGTCTTCCATTCTTCGTAAAAATAGAACCTTTGTTTTCAAGAAACTAGATCATATCCTGGATCCAAGACATTGTAGCGCAGGGATTAATTCCCAGCCCTGGGAGCCAGCCAGACATGTGTGTGCAAAGCGTGCCTCAGTGGCTTACTGGCTGTGTCACCTTGGATTGGGGTGCACTTTGCCTCAGTGTCCTCACCTGTTAAATGAGGACAAGCCTGTACCCACCTCCTGGGCATTAGATGAGATAATGCGTAGCAGTCCCTTAGCCCGGGGCTCTGCGGGTGTAAGAAGCCCCTGCCGCCCTTGCAGCGGTTCTGGTGGCTGGATTGTGCTTAATTTAATCATGAAGCCAGGAGTTTAGATGCAGACTCAGATATATTCCTAATGCTGTCAGCAAGATCTAAAACACCTACTCAATCCATCCAACTGGCATACTCAGTGAGTCCAAATTACCTGTTTCCGCAACAGACTCTGGCTTTTTTATCTGCGCAGTGGTCCACGACCTCCATTTCCTGCTTTCTTTTAAACCCCTTTCCCTGTCCTCAGCCCCCTCCTGCTTCTGGTATGGAGTAGTCCTGTAACTTGAGCTCCCTCCTAATCCAGGCCCTTCTCTTTCTCCCAACATCCTCCACAGGTCCCCCTCCCAGGGTACATCGAGGCCTACCCCCGGTCACGTTATCAGCAGAGCTCGCCCTCCAGGCTCCCTCGCCAGTACAGCCAGCCGGCCAACCTGCACCCCAGCCTGGAGCAGGCCCCCGTGCCCTCCGGAGCGGCCTCACAGCAGAGCCTGACAGAGAACGACCCACCTGACACCCCCCTGACCAACATCTCCACTGCGGCCCTTGTGAAGGCCATCCGGGAGGAGGTGGCCAAGCTGGCCAAGAAGCAGACGGACATGTTTGAGTTCCAGGTCTAATGCCTTAGCCTCCTGGGACTCTGCGCTTCTAGACTCCAAGGAGGCAGCCTTGGGCCACTCACTCCCAGTGTGTGGGGACTTGAGACATAGACAGTGGGTGACTGTCACCCTCAGTTTCTGAAAAGGCACACCGTGGGGGGCTTCTAAGAAACAGAGGATGCTCATGAACAACTGAATTCTTGGTTTATGCAACTGATGGTGTCAAGAAGTCCCTGCTTGGGACCATATGTTTGATATTCTGTTCTATCGAATGTTGGAATCATGGGTGTGTTTCCCTAAGGAGCCTTAGTCACGAGATGCACTAGCTAATGTACAGATTCCTGTCGCAATGCCACATTTTAATAAATCACCAGAAGGGGGAGAATATAGCTCTTCGGTGACCTCTGCATGTTAACTCTTTCTGTGTCAAAGGCAATGTAGGAGTGTGACTTAAGCACCAGCCTGTACTCTGTCATTCAGCCATGACCATGATCACTAAAGTCATTGCTAGTCTGCAAGGGAGACACTGACTCGGGCCAAGAAACTCGGGTCCCTTTGCTTTTAAAGGCTCATATTCAAAGTCAAATGAATTGGATGAAAATCAGTACCAGTGGCTGTGCCTACAAATAGTCCCAGCTCTTTTTCCCCCCTCTGTGAATTAAAGGGCACGAAAGAGAGAAGATGAGCAGGAATGGTGGATCTGTATTGACAGGGGTATTAAAGGTGTTGGCATTTTGGAAAGAGAGTACCCTACAAGTTGGGATCTAACTGAAAGAGTATCAGTGCTAAGTATACAGTCCTGTAGAAGAACATGCGTGGAGGTTTTTCTTTGCCTGCCTTGAAGGTGGCAGGAGAAATGCAGTGTCTCTATGTTGGGGGGATAATAGATACATTGACTTTTACAAGAAAATCTCTGTCTCTTCTACAGTGATGTCCGGTATGCGCTGCCACATGGTACAAACGGAAAGAGTCACTGATTCCTGTTAGAAACTCGAGTTGTAACTCCATACTTGTCCCAGGCTGCAGCCTCTGTTTATAGAGGCTTCTGAATGTAGAACATTGGTTGATACAAGTTTCAGTATAAATCACCTTTTATAACGTGTGTGGAGTTCACCAGTTCACCACAGTTGATGGATGCAGAAGGACATTTGCTGAAATGACAGGGATGCTACCTTGTGACTAGGGTGTTCCATGTCACCCTCCTGGCATGGAGACTCAGTCTCTAGACCTGTGGTGGAAGACATTACCCCAAAACCCTGGGGTGCTAGCCGTGATCACCTGTCAATGTGAGCAAAATACCTGCTGACTGGGGGAAGTGGAGAGGCAGGCTGCACTTTGCCCCCTGCCTGACTTCGGGAGCCACGCACGGTGTTGAGGGCTTGCTTGGTGTCTGTTGGGGAATGAGGTCCTGCCCTGCCTTCACCCATGATCCATCAGCTTCCGCTTCCCCATTGGCTTCCTAGCCCACCTTTCCTGTGTCCTCATGAGTTTCTTTGGTCTTTACTGAAAGAAGAAGATGGAAATTGAAAATTTGAGAGAAGAGTAGGAATGGAACTGATTTGAATGGGAAATTCAAGCTGTCAAAGCACAGGCTTTTCCAAGGAGCTGTTTTTATTTTCCAAAGGCAAATCGCCCTTTCTGGAATGTTTAGAGATGATGCGTCATGGAATCCCCAAACCAGTCTCTGTTCGGATGGTATTAGGTAGTGTCTTTTAGTATGCTGGTTGATCTTTCATAGTGTTAGTTTTTTGTTACTTAAAAAGAAATCAGCTATAAATAAAATGTATTTTTGTAATTTTCATGTGTATATATGGTATATTTCTACCAATGGCCAGTTGTTGTAGTTCAAAAACCTAAATCAGCTTGCAGAACACTGTGGACAGTGTGAGATTTTATTGACAGATTAACACAATGCCTAAGTCTATCCAAATAGGCATTCGATGCACTTGAATGAACAAAGAGCCAAAGAAACTCAGCCTTTTCATGCAAATGGTATGAGTCTGATAAAATCAGCTACATTGTCCCACTTTATCAATAATATCAATATTTCATCAGTGCAATGATATTAACCCAGTACTTTGTCTGCTTGGTAAATGCCTGGAAATACTTCGTGTGAAAATGAAATTTCAAGACCTCAGTGTCATTGAAATATATACACATGTTTCGAAAGACAATGTCTGAGCTTTGGATGTTCCAAAACATCATGGTCCGTAAGTCACTTACAGACCATGGATCTGTAGTTTGCAGTGGTGTAGCTCCAGATGGCTAAGAGGATGGAGCTACAAATCATTGCAGTCTTTGCAGAAGCCCATGAAATATGTGCTCCCCATTTGAAATGTTTGAGAAGACTAAAATATAGTGTGCTAATTCAGACACTGTCTTAAACTAAACACCATGGGTTCAAGAAAGTATTTGAGAGGAAAAACTGAAGTTGAAAAGAAATTTGTTTGTGTTTTCCCACCAAAGAGGAGACAGAGTCATTGTTAGATTTTTCTGGGACTAAGATGTGGTCCCTTCTCTGAAGAGTCTCCTAACCTTATGGAGATGACCGATACCTGGGCAGGTGACTCTGAGAAAAGGCAGATTGGTCAAAAGTGCCCATGGAGGTAAAAATAGTGTTCCACAAGAGCCCAGGAGAGGCAGCTCTGACCTGAGTGTTCATCGCCATCCTCCAGGCAGACTCAGAAGCCATAACGGACCTCTGTGACCTTGGAGGAGGAAGACGTGTGGCCCAGGATCTAGCCCAAGCCCAACAATTCATGATCGAACCGGCTCCGCATCTTACCATGCTGCCTGCACACCTGTTGGAGACACATTTCTTTGTACCTTGAAGTTTAAAAAATGGACAAGGGTCTATTTGGAGGGACTCCAAAATGTTTTTGCCAAGGAAAAAACATGGTTGAGTAGATAAGAAGCTTTGGATACAGTGTAGAGAACAATGCCCTTGCGGCCTAATAAACATTTTTTTGCAACACTGGTTTTGATGAAAATTCTCTGCATTCATGAAACAGAAATGCATTTTGGCTTTCCCCAGAGAGTACTATCAAGGAAATGGTATCCTCAAATGCTGTTCAAAACTCCCTTGGCACCGTGGATCCAAACAAACAGGAGTACACTGACAGCTTGTCCTTGTGAGGTAGCAGACACCAAAAAGTGCTCTGCCCCAGGGGAGGTGATCCAGCAGAGCATGAACACAGAGGTCCATTGTGTGGCTGGCACCTCTGATCAGAGCCGTGTGCAATAGCATGATGGCAGCTCTTAGCTGTGCAGAAGAAGCTGGAAGCCTCCTCTTCGGGGGTGGGTTATGTAAGAATCAATTCTCTAGTCTTGGAAGAAGTTATATCTTGCATTTGTTATTTTAAGAATCCAGCAAAATGGCATGTAATTTCTTGATAGAAGAAATAAAACCATTAGATTGTGATTTAGAAAAAAAAGAGAAGAATCTTCTGAGAGAAAGGCTGTAGAACAGAAGGGGCGAGGAATTACATACCTAACTAAAAGAAATGCTTTTTTTTCCAGGCAGAAATTGGAGAAATGGATTAAAGTTTTGAATACTGGTTACATATAAATGAGCTTCATTTCTTTTTCTACATAGCACACAGGTGCTCAAAGTTCAATTAAATACAATAATATATTTTTTAAGTTTGAGAACAGAATTTGAATTTAACTCTAAATTCCTTCTACCACACACACCAAAAAATAATTTGGTCTTTCATGACAAAATACAGCCAAAGACTCTTAAAGACTAATAATAATGTAGCCTGGAGTAGTGACTGAGTGGGATCTAAGTGTTGGAAGTTAAATTCTGCCATTTAGTCCAACCTCAAAGGTGTTCTAATTCGAGGAGCTTTGCAAGGACTAGAAACCCATGTCTTGCTCAAGTGTAGGGGTTGACTGAAAGAATGCAGGGACATTTCACTGAAACAGAACCCAGCTCCCAACGGGCAAGGGAGGCGATTGCCCTTGTGCTTGTGCTTTTACTCTGTCACGTTCTCTCTGCTCACGGCGTTCATCTGTTGCTCTCTGCATATCTGCTGGGATCTCTTGCTTTCCTGGGCTCCCTCGTTAGTGTCTGTAGCTGGGAGACCCATCCCAGAACCCACTGCCTCAACCTTTCCTTCCTTCTCAGTGCCCACCACTCCAACTAGCATTTCTGTGCCACTTCGGGCGAATTCAGAAGCATCTGATTTGTCCTGTTCATCTGGCGCTGGATGAGCCTCCCTGGGGTCAGGTGCCCATCCAGTGAGCCATGAGCTAGGGAGGCAGGGTCTTGTCAGACAAGACCCTGATTGACCTTTTCAAAGGGGACTTTGTTAGTACCCAGAGGAAGTAGCATGACTGAGCAGGACCTTCTAAAGGACCCTACTGCACACTGGAATTGGCCAGTCCTCCTAGGTTGCCACACAGAAGCCAGTACTGAGAGAGAAAGCCCCATGGATACTGCCAAAGGGAGAAAGAGCATCCCTCGCTTGCCTATCAGGGGACAACATATCCACTCGAGACCCTAGTAGACTGACCCAACTGCCCTGGCACTTCTCACCCCAACACCAGTTACCGAATACTGCTTCTGGGCCTAAGAATGGATTTCTGACCAAGGCCCGTGTTAGTACAAAGTCTTGCTCAGCAGACAATAAATACTTGTAAATTGAATTGCATGATCTTAGCTCAGGTGCTATTAACGTGGCTCTTGGCCACACACTTGCATGGATGAGAAAACCAATGAGCCTCTCGATAGAGTCTTTTGAAAGAAAATTGGTTTCAAGTGAAACTGATATTACAGTGGCTCTGACTTTCCGGATAAACTAAGTTAGTGTCCTGAGAATTGAAATGTCTCTTGATGTCTTAGGTGAACTGTTACAGAATGCTAGCAGGTGACTAAAATGTAGGATATTTCTGAGAAAGAATATTTATGAAATATAATCGGGCCAGAAACAAATTCTCTTAGGAGGTAAAAAGTTGCTTTGATTCTATGGGTTTTAAAGATAAGGAAATTTTTCATAAGGATACATTTGTCTCCAAAGGTCAGACCCATATTTTAATGAGAGCTGTTATATAACAAAATCTAGAAATTGATTCTTTTCATTCTCTGACCTCAGTCAGACTTTTGTAACTCATGGAGGGAGGCAATCAATGTATTTTACATAAATTAACCCTGGCCTGGTCTTGTCCTCAACACACCTCCTCCATCCCACTATACAAACTGAATGGAGAAAAAAAATTGTACCAAACAGAATCAGAGGAGTATCAATGGACGGGACATTTTAAAGAGGTGTAAATATTCTAGACTTTGAGCGACTCACTTTTGATTTGTCTTGAATTCCTCATCTGTCAAATGGGTATAACAACATCTGTACTTCCTACCTCCCATGCTGGTGGTGAGGAACACATAGCATAATGTATCTGAAAAAGGCTTGAAAAGCAAATCTGAAGGAATTCCCACTTTTAGCTTCACAATTCAATTTCACCCAGCAGCATAGTTTAGCTCCTCCTAGCCACTGAATTGATTTGTGTTGTCATGTGTTCCATGACAACTTCTTGTCAAGGAAAAATGAAGAAAATCCTGAGTTTGGAATTGCCCACAAAAGCCAGCCCCACTATTGTCGTTGTCGTCTATGATTTGGAGGGTGTGTTAAGTACTTGTACTTGTGCTTTAACTCTGGGTGAGAAGTCCGGACCGCTGATTCTTTCAAATCACGTTAGACACGTTGGGCAAAGTACTGAGCGGAAGCTTTGAATGTAGCTGTTGTTATTTTAATGCTTCGCTTTCTGATTAACTTTGTACATCCTTTGCCTCTGCCGGGAACAGAGTGTTCATATGCTGTTAGAATTTTTTATTGTAAAATAAAATGACAAAGGCTTTCATACCCCACAACCTGCCTGCTTCTCGTTTCACCTCCTCCATAATGGCATATCTGTAGCACCCCAGCCCTACAGTAGTCTGCTGGGTTGCTAGACAGCAGTGGTAGGCCTGGGGGACCAGAAGAGCCATCCCAGCTTGGGGCGTGAGCTCACAGGCCAAAAAAAGTGTGCCCTTGGCAGTTCACATGGCCCCAGAGAAGCAGCTGGGACCCAGGGCAGAAGAAGACAGGTGTCCTTCTCGGCATGAAGCAGACCCACTGAAGTCAGCGGCCCCCAAAGCAACCAGGGAACACAAGGGTAGGGAATACAGACCCCCCAAGACCACCTACTCGCACCCTGTGCTGGACCTGGCCCTCCTGACACCCGAGGCCAGGGGCTGTCCTGCCTGCTCTGCCTTCTGACTTCCACTGATGCGACAGGAGACACCCACGCAGATTCTCTCTTTAGGAAAAGCCAAGGAATAGAGTCCCTTAGCAGCACACATCAAAACCACATGGTCAAGATTCAGAGAAGCTACCGAGGGCTAATTCAAAGCACAGGTCTAAGAAAACAGAGTAGGGTTACAAATAGCTGTAGGGCCAGGTAGAATTAAGAACGCCTGACTTTTGCAACCAAAACAGGCAAACACACCAGTTCTGGAAGCAGTCCCTGTGCCAACTGTTGAGTCTTGACCCTGAGGCTTTGGCGGATCCAGGAGGCTTGGGCAGCAGCTCAACACCGCTTTCACTGGACCCCACTAAGGAGTTCTGTGGCACTCCTTAGAAAGTCCTGAGAGACCAAAGGAGCAATGTTTTACTCTTCTCTTTGCTCCCATGGAAAGAGGGCTCAAATGTGCACCCATGATCCCACAAAGCCACACCAGGAAGCAGCCTGGAGACGCTCACCCCCCCCCGGGGTGGGGGGGGAGACCATTACCGAGCCGAGTACCCGTGATCTGGGAGCTCAGGGGGCTTCCTGTTCCCCTTTCCTTCCTCCTGGACCCTGGAGGCTCTTGGCTTTCAGGATGAATGAAAAGATCAGATGAAAGCAAGTGATGGTGCCTGCCTTGGCCCCAGGGATGGGAGGCCGACACAGACCCAGGGAGCAGGAGAAGGCTCATGGAAGCCTCCCTTGTCCCTGCTGGTCCCCCTCAGAGTCAGGACAGCAAAACTTGTTCCCAAAGACAGTCTCTGGGCTTCTAGGAGCACATGCGATGCATCCAACCCATGAGCTCCATTGACCACTGGAAACCAGAAAGAATGCACCATGGAACCAAGAGCGACCCCAAAGGACACAGTTAGTAGGTGCATCCCCTCCCACCAATGCAAGGCTGAGGCCTAATCCCTGATATGAGGGTATTTGGAGTGGAACAGTTGGGAGGTGATTAGGTTGGGAAGCCTGGTGAATGACATTAGTGTCCTTAAACATAGACCCCGAGAGATACTGTGCCCCCTTCCCCCATCTATGAAACAGAAAGCAGGCCCTTGCCATATGCCAAATCTGCTGGTGCCTCAATCTTAAGGGACTTCTGAGATCAGATCCATGAGACATACATTTCTGCACGTGGTATTTTGGTATAGCAGCCCAAACAGTCCACAACTGTGGGAAACCATAGCTCTGAGACTCCCTACAACCTCCTTGAGGTACAGTTATGACCAATATTGGTTTGCAGGGTTGAGCAATCCACTATATCAACATCTCAGTGTTCAGGTTTGCACATGCACAAACTCACACTTGGACAGAGGCCGTCTGACCTGTTGGAATTGAAATGAAGTTTTGTGAATGCCAACTGTTTCACCTCCAACTTGATCTCCAAGGCTCTGGACCCTGAAGGGCCCTCACTCAAGGTGTAACAGAGTTTGCTTCTCATCTGATGCCCTCTCCACTACCAGCTCCTTGATGGTGGAGGCAAAGGCCTTTGGGGGCACCCACAGCGCCTGTGGAAGTCACGCCCCTTGAAGTTGCATCCTTACTATTGCCACATGATTGAATTAAAAGTAAGGCTGTCACCAGATACGTTGCCTATGCAACATTTGGAAACAGCTGGATCCGGGGCACAAGGTCTTCCAGGAAGCTTGATGCTGAGCTAGATTTCCCACGCTTCATCCTCCTCTGTTGGGATTCATGGCGATGAAGCCTGAGGCTGGTTGTGAGTTCCTGGGGAAGTCCATTTTCTAGGTCAAGTTCAGCAGCACCAATGGAAGAAGGGCCTGGATAGACTGAAGACTGAACAATGAAGAGCTGGCCAATTGCCAAGTTGCTTTGTGGATTAATAATGTTCAGGGGTTTGGGAGACTAAAAGTTCCCTTCTCTTTTAGCTTAAGTCTTCTTTGTGACCAAGTCCATTAAAAAGGGCCCTGGTAAGGGCCAAAAGCCCGACGCCACAAAGGAGCAGACATCAGGGTTGTCCTTCTGCCAAGGCTGTTTCTCTCCCAGGGGCACATGTGCTTATCCCATTGACCATTAATCTTTCATTTACCTGGAAATTTCCAGAAAAGTCTGATAGACGCTTCCAGGGAGCCGCCATCTCTTCAGTCCCTCACTGGTTGAGCAAACATTTCCTGAGCAGCTACTACGCCTCAGACACCGTGCCAAGTGACAGGGATTCAACCGTGTTTAGGGCTCAGCTCCTGCCCCTCTTAGAGCTCAAGGTCGAAAAAGATTTGTCACTGTGACCCAAAGCCCAGCATATGAAGGGCTCACCCTTCATTCAGTGCCTTTCCCACCCATAAGAGCCAGCCAAATGAAGACCCAAATCCACTTCCTTATAGAAACATTTAGATTTGGAAAAGGACATAATCTGCTGTTGCATCTTCCAATGATGCTCCCTATCTTTTTTTTTTTTGAGAGAGAGAGAGAAAAAGGGACAGTGAGAGAGGGAGAGAAAGAGAGAATCAATTTTATTTAGTTTTTCATGTGGCTTTCGTTGCTCAAACACTTTGTTGTGTATGTGGTGCTGGGGTTCGAACCTGCATCCTTGTGCATGCCAGGCGAGAGCCGTAACCGCCGAGCCAGCCCCCTTTTCAATTATCTTTGATCAATTAGTAAGATGGTTACAGAATCCTCCAGCGGAAGACAGCAAATTGCCAGCTTCCAAGAATCGGCAAATGATAGTTGTAAACCCAAATTTCAGCCTCCCAATGAAATCAGGAGCCCCAGTGGAAGGAATGGAATAACCACGTGGGAAATGTTCTATGCACCCCAAATGAGAAATTAGCCGTGTGAATGAAACCACAGTGCCCCAAGCACCCTCATTTCAAATTTCTCCTATCGATGGCGCGCCATTCAGAATGCCTCCGATTAGTAATGCAGTCTGGCGTTTATCCAGCCTCTGAAATATATAGTGACCTATACACAGGCCAACTGAGCACGCTTTTCACCGACGCTTTTCCCAGCCTCATGAATCTGTGCAGCTTAATGGTGTTTATTTCTTGGGGAATTTACAGGTGAACTACAGCACACCGTCTTCCTGGTAATCTCACTTTCAAAGTGTCAGCAGATATTTTCGCTTACAGGTTGTCTTTTCTCATAACATTTCTTTCTCCATTCCCCCTAAGGAAAAGAGTTTAATGAGAATTTTGGAATATTAGACCTGGTCGTGGGGTGAACCGATGTATCTTGCTGCTTTTGAAATGATAGGAACCAGACTCTTGGAGTTGGGAGGGGATTTAGTGGGATTTTATCCAACTTTGGGGTTGGATTCAAAGCCATCACAGGATAAAGCTCTTGACCTATGTACATGATATCACTTACCTGGCCAGAGATTAAATAGAATTAGGGCTTCGGAAAGGCAGATACTCAAAATGAGAGGGAGGGAAGAGAGAAGGGGAGATGGGAGACAGATGGAGAGGTTTTGAATATAATTGAATTTTAGAAACAAAGCAACATGGTGACAGGGGATTGTGACTTTATTCTACTTCTTTTCACTTATTTCAGAGTTTAGGATTGTTTGGATTTTAAATTACATGTAATTAAAAAAAAAAGAGGAACACTCATATTGCTGGTGGGACTGCAAACTGGTACAGCCACCATGGAAAGCAGTGTGGAGAATCCTCAAAAAATTAGGGCTGGAACCACCTTATGACCCAGCTATCCCACTCCTAGGTATTTTCCCAAAAGAGTTAGAATTGGCATATTATAGAGATACGGCCTCATCAATGTTTATAGCAGCTCAATTTACTATAGCTGGACTGTGGAACCAACCCAGATGGCCCTCACTGGAAGAGTGGATTCAAAAACTTTGGTAATATGTATACAATGGAATACTACTCAGTTATTAAAGAAAACAATATTATGGCATTTGCAGCCAAATGGATGGAGATGGAAAAAATTATGCTAAGTGAAGTATCCCAAACTCAGAGACTCAAGGGCCAAATGCTTTCTCTCATTTGTGGAAGCTACAATACAACCAGAAACAGTATGATATGATAGATGGCTAAGCTAATAATAACCTCAACACGTATGAATGTTTATACGAACAGGGGGAACCTTGCCTAGGATGCTGGGGGACATAGGGAGGGGTTCAGGGAGGGGAGGAGGGAATAGGAACGACATCAAGGAGACCAGAGGGAGGGAGTTATGAGGGAATCAACTCAGAGGGAACCTTTGACTTCCATGAGAAGTCCAATTAACATGGCAGTTTAATAGGGGGAAATATGGAACCAGGGGAACCTAAAGCGGGGAACCATGGAATGGCATCAGTCTTGGCTTGCTCTGTCATTATACTTTTGTTCTTGATTGTTTGATAATGATTCCCTCCTAATTGTAAGACCATATTTAACAAATAAAAAAAAAGGAAGAGTTCTTTGGGTCCTCCAAAAAAACAAAAAAAGCACCAAAATCTTTGCCGTTTGGGACTTGAAACAATTTTACACTTGTTCTGAATCGGTGTCATGAGATGGGGACCACACTTCAGGGAGATCCCTGCTGAGTGACTCAGCTTTCTGTTACTGTGACAAAATACCTGAGAAAATCAACTTTGAAAAAGGAAAGGTTAGGGGTTGGGGATTTAGCTCAGTGGCAGAGCGCTTGCCTAGCACACGCGAGGGCCAGAGTTCGATCCTCAGCCCTGAAAAAAACCAAAAAAAAAAAAAGGAAAGGTTTGTTTGGGCTCTCAGTTTCAGAAGGTTCAGTCCCTGATCGATTGGCCCTGTTGCTTGTGGGCTGTGGCGAGGCAGCCCAGCATGCAGGGAGTGCATGATGGAGCAAAGCTGCTTTCCTCTTGACCAGAAGCAGAAGAGGAGAAGGAAGGGACCCGGCTCCTATGGTGCCCTTAGTGGGCAGGCACACCCCCAAAGAACCAAAAGGCCACACCCCTTAAATGTTCCACCCTGTCCGCATAGTGCCAAGCTGTGGACTAAACCCTGAACACATGGGCCTTTGGGTGCTATTCCAGATCCAAACTCTAACACCCGCCTTAGGATTGGGGCCTTCCAGACCTGGGTTTGATATTTGCCTTGACTCTATTCTAACTGTGTGACTTCAGACAACTCAATCCCCTCTCTGAGCCTTATCTATAGGATGAGAAGACCCAGTGAACAAAGGAACTGACTGGAGCGGTCCGGGGGAGGAAGGGAGGGTGTGGTTTATAAGGCAGCACAGTTCACGACCAGCATGGCAGAGTCCTGTGACTTATGCAGCCTCTGTTTGAACCTCTAGCAATGAGGATGTCATTCTCTCGCCAGAGCTGCTTCGTCACCCATGAACTTCCTAGAAGTGACTCCCGTCCTGACCCATCTACTGTGCCCCACCTCCTTTTTCAACAGCCCAGGACACCTATGAGCCTCCCGTGCAGAGGGTGAGCTCACACCTGGGGAGAGCTGGAGAGTTGTCCACCACCTGGCAGAGATGACACCAGAGGAGGCCCACCGCGGTGCCCACCGCTTCCACAGACTCTCACTTGGGCATGGTGATAACTGCCATCACCCCGGGAGGCATTTTTCTGGGTAATCAACTCCCCAGGGCATAAGGCCCGGCCCTGCAATCCTGGAAAACACCTGGCAAGGTGCATTACAGGTGAGCAGCAAGCTTCCGTCGTGAGTCACTGGGAAATGAGTCCACAGAGGAAATCCCAGGAGACCGTCCTGGTGGCCGCTGCAGCAGTGGATGGAGGTCCACTTGCAGGAGAGTTCGCCTGGGCCGGTCCTCGCTTTGGTCCAGTCTCGGCAGGCGTCACATTTGCCCCTACAGATGTTCTCCGCACCAGCTCGCTGAGGTG
>PVKS010002481.1:37794-117629 GCA_004027875.1 Aplodontia rufa
GGGGAAGGGGGAGGAAGAAGAAGAAGATCTGAGGGTCTGGAGTGGTGGCTCTGTGGTTACGGTGCTTGCCCAGCATGCATGAGGTCATGGGTTCGAACCCCAGCACCACGTACACAACGAAGTATCAAAACAACGAAAGCCACATGAAAAACTAAAATTGATTCTCTCTCTCTCTCACTGTCCCTCTCTCTCTTTAATTCATCTGAACTGAAATTGTCACCTTGAAACCAGTTTTGAAAAGAGCACATTTTGGGGGCTGGAGCGATGGCTCAGCGGTTACAGCGCTTGCCTGGCGTGCGTGAGTTCAAACCCCAGCACCATGTACAATGAAGTGTCATAGCAACAAAAGCCACATGAAAAACTAAATAAAAATTGATCTTCTCTTTCTGTCTCTTACTGTCCCTCCCTCTTATAAAAAAATTTTTTTTAATTTTTTTTTTAGAAAAAGCACATTTTCCTGGGTCTAGGGTCCCCCCCCCACCTTCCCGTGGCTCTAGTAGTAGCAGACTGCAGCCCCTGGGAAAGGCCAGTGCTGCACCTTCAATGCTGCAGTGTCTCCACGTGCCCAAAGCTGTCCAAATTGGATTTTTTTCTAGGTAATAAGGAACAGGCAAACAGGTGGACAAATGTCAGCCCTGGGTGTGAGAAGCAGAGGGTAGATGGGCGGATATTTCATTGCACTTCTAAATCTGTACTGCCCCCTGGTGGAAACCACTCAGAAAACTTAGAGTTCGTATAAAGGACCAGAAACCTTGATACCAGTTGCTCAGCAAACCCAGAGAGAAAAAGACGAGGGTGTGAACTTGGGCTGTACTCAGGCCAGGAGCCGAGCAATTTCTATACATTATCTTAGCTAATTGATAACAGCCGCAGGCTGCACATTTTCCAAAAGAAAAAAAAGAGCAAGAGAAGCTAAAAACCTCCTTTACTGAAAGACTATTTGCATGAGTAAATAAATGAGAAAGAATGTGGGCTTAATTTATATGCATTGTTTTCCCGAGTTGCAGAAGGTTTGTACTGGATTTAGTTGAACTCTGAGATGAGAATAATAATCGTGGGTGAGTCTGTGAATGGATAGATGGGTAACTAACATTTAGTTGAGTGCAGTTTAGACAGCATTATTCTAAACTTCCTACACATTAACTTATTTAAGCTTCATAGCAACCTGTGAAGTTGGGTACTGTTAATCCCCTTATTTTACAGAGGAGGAAATCACGGCACAAAAAGGTTAAGAAGTTTTCCCAAAATTACACAGCTAGCATATGCTGGGATTTCAACCCAGTCTGGCCCCAGAGCAATAATCTTAATCACCACATTATATAACATCTTCCAGATAAGAACTGTCCCTAATCTCAGTCAAGAGCTCAAGGCATCTTGAGCCTCCAAATGACCCAGGTGATTCCTAGGATACTGTTACATCTAGATCACCCTTCTTGTGGTTTATGCAAATTAATGTTGCTGCAGATTGGGCTGCAAGTCAGGTTGTAAGACCAGAAGCTGCCTTTCCTTTTCTGGTCCATAGCCATCCGTGTGCTCAACAAGCACAAGAGTGGTGTGCAAAGCCCCATTTTCAGAAGGAAGATGACAACACAGCCCTTTCCCAGATCACAGAGAGGCGGGGGAGGCACGCAGACAATCAATTAAGTGCTAGGAGACAAGAAACTCAGAGCAGGGATGCAGAACCCAGACTGGGGTGAAGAATCCGGGTAGGCTTCCTGGAAGAAGTGACATCCCAGCCATCAGGAGGGGAGTACACCTCAGTTTCTGCTTCCTTCAAGGGTGGATCCCTCCTTTAGTACAATCATCTTGGCCTCTCTCTGTCTCCTTTTTAGCTCTGTGTCCAGAGCCAGAGAGGGACTTATGTAATTCATAACCAGGTCCACATAGCCCTTATGCTATTTAGAGAGAGCTAACTGCTTGCCCACAATCATGCCCACTCAGAACCCAATGTTACTTTTCTCCTCCTCCTTCTCTTCCTCCTCCTTCTTCTTTTGTTTTTGTTTTGTTTTGTTTTTTGGTACCAGGGGTTGAACCTAGAGGCACTTAACCACTGAGCCACATTCCCAGCCCGTTTTATTTTTTATTTTGAGGCAGGGTCTCACTAAATTGCTTAGGGATTCGCTAAGTTGTTGAGGCTGACTGTGAACTTGAGATCCTCCTGCCTCGGCCTCCTGAGCCGCCGGGATTACAGGCATGCGCCACCACGTCTGGCCCACAATGTCGCTCTTATGAGCTACCCAGGAGCTAAGTTGTGTGGAAGCTGACCACAGAAGGAGGAGGGTCAGCAGATGGGAGGCGAGCTGCCTAGGTTCCTGGCAGCTTCCAGGCTGGTGCCAACCCATGCAGGGTCCAGGGAGGAGACATGCGGAGGAATTGTCTTCCAGAGTCCCTTGTTTAGGGAAGCAAATGCTCCCCTGATCCAAGTGGTTCTGCCGGGGGAGAGGGGAAGCTGCAGCCACAGAACCCTCCCCACCCCTCCCCAACCTGGAGAGAGATGGCAATACGACCCAGGCGGGCCAAACGCATTTGCTCTCCAAGAAACGGCAGAGCTGAGTTGACCAGCAGCATTGCCTCCTTCCGTTCCTGCTAAATGTTTCTATGACTCTTTTTAAGACTCCCCTTGGTTAATTTCTACTGCTTATAACCAAAGAGCCCTGCTGTCAGCCACGCTGCTTACTTAAGGAAGCTACTTGAGGTGGCCTTGTGACCGCTCTTCCCCCTGCACAACAGAGCGACCAGGGACTAGGAGATTCTCCTGCTTTCCAGCATACAGTTTTGGATTCCTGCTTAGTCTCGTCCCTCCAGGTGCCACATGGCTGTCTTCCATGGAGCTGCTGACACCCTGGTGTGGGACAGAAGGAAAGAACTGGGCCGTGGCCATCGGTCCTCCCTCCTGGGCACCTCCTCTGTGGAGTCTTTTGGACTTGTCTGCCTGATGTGAGGTGCAATGCTGCCTGAGAAGCTGGCCCTTCCCAGACCTCCCTCCCACCCAGCCATGGTCACCCCCTTGTCAGTCACCACTGCCTGAGGACTGAGCTAGGGCCATGCAAATTCAACACTTCTCCTCCTTCTAGCTCGTGCCTGGGGGCCCCACTGCTCCTGCACTGGTGGCCCCGCAGTGAGGAAGAGGAACATGACTCCCAACGTGGGGAGGTTTCCTATCTGTCATCTGATTTATCACCCAACCCCCGCCCACTACCACACACCATCCTATGAGAATGGTCTCCATTTTACAGATGAGGAAAGAGGTTCAGAGATGTTCGGTAACTTTCCTTAGGTCGCATATTTGGTTAGTGACACAATCGGGAAACCATCGAAGGGGGAAGCCAGTGTGTCCTGAGGCACCTACATAGCATTCACTTCCAGGGGGATAGAAAACTTTAAAGCAGCTACTGGATCTCTCTTCCCCCTGTTCCCAGACACCAGGCCTCATAGGCTCCCAGGCCTGATTCCTTTGTCACATGGTGCGGGCACAGATGACTTGGATAAGGTAGCAGTGGTTCCCTCATCATGCTGGAATCCACACTGCTGTCTGGACTAAGAGCCAGGATGAAAGAATCGGGATATAAATAGCCGCTTGAGTGCTGGCCCGGGTTTCAGGTTCCATCCCACTCAAGGCGGCTGCTGCTGGAGGGGCAAGGGCTTCGGCCCTGGGAACAGGCTCTTTGCTGCTCAGCTGGCTTCCTGAACGTGGACAGCGCTAAACTGACCGGTCTGATTAGTAGATGGGTTTTTCTAGAAGCCAGCACCTGTGTGCCTTCCGGCCTTTCCTTGAATCTGTACAATAGGCAGACCCAGCTCAGCCTGTCACCTGCCTTCCTCCCTCTCCCACATCTGTCACTGAGTGGGCAAACGAAGCCCAAGGCAGGGCAGCCGTGGGCGTCAGTCTTCAGCTCAGCTTTGAATGCTCCAAAGCAACAGTCCGGGCTCAGCTACAGATAAAGTGGTTCTTGTTCCCCACGTAGCTGGCTGGTGTGCAAATGAGCATTTAATACACAGCTCTCAAGGGAGGGGGAGAAACAGCCCTGATCTGCCAGTTTCCAGAATGTAAATACACTGCGGCCAGCTCCCGGGAGCCAACACGACTTAACAAGGAAGGAATCCAAGGCTAGCCCAATGTCTCATGCCATTTCTTCCTGCAGATGCAGCGGACACAAACAGCCTCGAGAACATGGGTAGAAAAATATAGCAAAATAATCCGAAACTGTCAGTATTTGCCACCTTAGTTATAAATGTAGTTTTAATTGTAAGTTGATATTTCATTTTTAATAATGGTTGTGTTTCACAATCAGTTCACAAGTGAGCCGTACAATTGTCTCCAGCAGGCCACCACGCTTATTCGGGGCAGGTGGCCTTCCTTCTGTCATACTTCCGAGCGCTTTCACCGGCCAGGTATCTTTTTCTTTGGGGGAAACAGCCTCTTCCGTTCCATTCTGTTCTGAAGAGGTCTACGGTCATATGATCCCCGTGGATCATGGGCCATGACCCAAACTGAGCCAAGCTGTGGGGTGAGTGGGTCTGTGGCAAGACTGGGCACGTGCCTACCTAGGAACTCTGCTGCAATCCACACCACTAACCCCATCCTCCTCCCTTGGGAAGTTGTGGGAAGCAACTCAAGTCAACCCCAAACATTTGGCCTAGCAGTATCGCAATTACTGAAATATCCTGGCTTTCCCCCTACCCCACCAAGGTAAAGCTCTCTCTCTGCAGGGCCACTGTGACTGGCTCTGACTTTATGTGAGGGCCATACCTCTTGCTCAGCTGGGGCCCTTTTCCTACAGCCCTCTCTGTTCCTGCCTCCTCCCCTCACCCCTGAGGGTTTGCGACAGTTCTGCTGGTGGGCCCCCTCTTCCATACTGGGTAAGCTCCTAAACAACGCATTTCTTTTTCACAGTTTTGGAGGCCAAGGTGCCTGCAGATTCTGTGTCTGATGAGGATCTGGTTTCAAGATGGTACCTTCCTGTGAGTTCACAAGGTGGAAGGGGAAAAGGAGATCTCTTTCATAAGGGCACTAATCTCATCCTTGAGTGTCTCCCCCTCATGACTTAATCAACTTCCAAAGTTCCACCTCTTAACACCATTATGTGGGGGATTAGGTTTCAATGTATGGACTCAGAGGAGCACAAGCATTCAGTCTGTACTCTTTATTTATTTGAGAGGGCACAGGAATTGAATCCAGGGGCGCTTTACCACTAAGCTGTAGACCCAGGCCCCACTCCCTTCATTTTGAGACAGGGTCTTGCTAATTGCCAAGGCTGGCCTAGAACTTTCCACCCCGCTTCCTCTGCCTCCTGAGCAGCCAGGATTACGGCATGCACCACTGCACCTGGGCTAGCGCAGTGCCTTTATTAAACTTTTTCAGATGATCCGATTTGTGTGTGCCACTGTTTCCTGCTGGAACCCGGCTTCCCTTCACCCACGCTTTTCACTCTGCCATGTCCAGGGTTGACAGTGGGCTTTGTGGCATAGCAGGTAAGAACGTGGGCTTGGAATTGGTCCCAGTCTGACTTGTTCCTCTCCTATTTACTGTTTATATGCCGTGATCACATTACTTTATTTCTTGGTGCCTCAATATTGTCACCTATTAAATGAGGATCGCAGTCCCCACTCTACTGGGTCATTATGAGGACTAAGTGAAATGATCCATGTAAAAAGCCTAATATCGAGTGATTATATTATTTGAAAGTGTATCACACATGATTATTCATTATAGTTACCAGGCTGTACAATCTCTAGAACTTAGACATCCTGTCTAAAAAATTTGTATAGATTATATGCTCCTGTCTTATGAACTTTTCTTTGGTCTTTTCCAGATTTTTTTTTTTTCTGTAAAAGGAGACCCAGAATTTGAACCTGAGTTGAAAGGATGGACACCACAGGGTTGGCACAGGGGACACCCTCTAACCCCACCCATGACCCTGGTCCCAGTGAGCATGCTCAGGGCCTCCAACCCTCCACAAGAGCTCCCAAATGCTGGTGGGAGTTGGTACCTGGACACTGGAACCTATTTGCTTCTCCAGCTCCGGTCTACAGGAAATGGGCTGGTGAGAGTTTACATGAATGAGGTCAGATGGCTGTGCTGTGGCAGGGGATCCTGATGGGAGGGGGTCACTGAGAAGATGCTGGGATCACTTTCCTTGATAGCCTGTCCTGTCACCTTTCATTCCCAAGATACCAAGATGATGTTTGAGAGATGCAAAAGGCTCAGAACTCCTTAGAAGAAATGCCAGATGCTTGTGTTTTGCAGCTCCGATGGGGCTTCCGTGACTATACCTCACAGAGGAAGGATTGTCCAGCAGCCTTACAGACCTGAGTTCCAATCTAGACCTGCCATGTCCTGACTCTGTGCCAGTGGATAAGTCACTTGACCTCTCTGGCCCCTATATCCTCACTTTTAAAACAGGCCAAGAGCAGGACCTGTCTCACAAGGTGGTGCTGAGAATTAAATAATTCATGTCAACTGTCTCCTTTATGCCTAGCGCTGATGGGCACTTACCAGGTGGCCACTTTATGGACATGTCCTGGGTAGGGCCATCTGGACTCTGGAGAACAGGAAACAAGGCCCCATGAACTTCTCTGTTTCCATCTGATCTCTGCGCTAGATTTTCTTGATGCCTGGTTTACATATTTGTTTTCATTGAGTCTCTCCAGCCCTGTCCCATCATTGGTCTGGCCAGCTTGAAGTTTTCTGGGAAAGCAAGAGAGCTTCTCCAATAGCAACCAGCCTAGGGCTTGAATCTGGTGTTTTCCAGGAAGGGGAGATAGGACCAGAATCCTCACGTGGACTTGGGGGACTCCTGGGGTGGAGCAGAGGTTGCCAACTCTAGGGGACTTTAATCTTTCTTTGGTCTGCACAGTGTTTTGGAAACACATGAATGATTGCTAAGGTTGAGTAACAAGGAGCTTTCGCTTGACATGTACCCATACTCCTGCCTTGCCGATACTGGCTGGAACTGGGTGACTGTTGCCCCATAGTCCCTTGGCTCCTGCCCTCAGTTGCAGGGTTCCAGCCTTGTAGGCATGCACATTTGCATTCCTAAGCTAGAGATTCCTGCAAAGGCTTTTGGGCACATGTACACAACTCCCAGGGTTCCCTGTACCCAACTTACTCACCAGCATGTGCACGCCCATACCTACTACTACAGATGAATTATCTGTATTCTCCTCTACTCTGAGCTAAATCCCCCTTGCTATCCTCTCCAAAATTCATGTCAGAACCTGAATCCTCAATACAATGGTGTTGGAAAGGGGGTCTTTCAAACACATAGCATAAAAGTATTTTTATATAATATTTTAAGTAATATATATAATATTTGTGCACAAAATAGTTTCATGGGGGCTGGAGCGGTGGCTCAGCAGTTATGGCGCTTGTCCAGCATGCGCAAGTATGTGAATTTGAACCCCAGCACCACATATACAATGAAGTCTCAGAGCAACAAAAGTCATGTGAAAAACTGAATAAAAATTGTTTCTCTCTCTCTCTCTCATTGTCCCTCTCTCTTTAAAAAAAAATGTTCTCACTTTAAAAAAAAATAGTTTCATGATATAAATTTTCCACTGGTGATATCACATATGCTCAAAAAGTTGGGGATTGTGGAGTATTTGGGATTTGGGATTCAAGATGCTCTATCTGTAACTGGCTTTCTTCCTATACTCACGATCTCGCCCTTTCAATATACCTACCTGAAAAAATAAAAATAAATACACATAGCTGTCAGCAACTCCCTAATTTACAGCTCTAGCCCAGGCCTTCCTCTAAACTCTAGGCTTATACAGCTCTTAGACACACAGTGTCTCCACCAGATTGTCTGACAACCAAGCCCCACTTAGCTCAAACTTAAACTGCTCATCTCCCCCAAACCTGTCCCACCAGTGGGCTCATCTCAGACCACAGTCACCCTGTACTCCAGTTTCTCATATCAACTGCTACCAGCATCACCTTTTTCATGGGACTGCTAATTGCTACAGCCTCCTCCATGTTCGCCCTCTTACAGTACTGTGGTCTATTTGCAGGGCAGCAACCAAACCTTTAGCCCATAAGTCACATCAGGTCACACCTTGGTGAAAGCCCTCTAACCACTGCCTCTTGGAGTAACATATGGTGTCCTCACCAGGGCTGTGAGATCCTACTCACATGCCCCCTCTGGACTCTTCTCTTCCACTCTCCCCCACACCTCCTGCTCCAGGCATCTGGGATGTTTGCTGCCTTTCAAAACTGCTGGCATGCTCCCACCTTAGGTCCATGTGCCTGGAACCTTCTCCGGGGTTCTGCATGATGGTGACCCTCAACCTCTTCCAAACCTTGTTGAAAAGTCACCTCTTTAAGAAATCCTATTTGAAATTTCACTTTACCTCCTCTGACCCTCTCCTTACACTGTTTTCTTTTTTCATCCGTAGCACCATATCTTATCTATGATACCATATTATGATTTGCCGATTAAACATATTGTCTGTCTATTCCTCGATCTCGTCTAAGGGCGCAGACCCACAACCATCAGTTGATACGTATTTCTTGAATATTTCGTATGAATTTCTAAGGAAGAATCATGGCTTTGATAAGATTAGCAGAAAGTTTTGTGGTCCAGAAAAGTATTTTTTAAAACCAAAAATGAAACACAAAACACTCTGAAGGGCTAAAAGATGTTTTGAGGGGAAAAACATCTAGTTTTAGTTCTTGTCCTCAAAAAACCTTTCTGAGCAGCAGAACCAAATACGATTGCCTTTGGTTACTTCCAGTTCCTTCCTGTGCATCGACATTCTGGTTTGTGTGAAACCCTGAATGCCAGTCCAGCGCCAGCTTCTAGGCCCCGCTAGAGACCTCCCCCGCAGCGGACAGAGGAGAGAGACGAGATTTACCACACAGGTGGGTACTGTATGTGAAGTATGTACTGGGAGCAACAAGAACACCAGGAAATACAGAACAGAAAATAACCATCTTTGAAATGACAACAAATGGGACACATTATCTAAGCACTAACACCTATGGAGGCCGCTGCCCAGCTCCAGAGGGCAGCTCCTTAAGACAGAGAGGCCGACTTCTTTCCAGCTTGCCTGGTCTTCAGTCCTTGTAACTTCTCATCTTTTAGTGCCTTCAGGAATTTATCTGCGGAGGAGCAAAGGAAATAGCTGTAGTTGAGAGCAGGGCTCTCCCTAAGCAAGCTTCTGGAAAGCAACTGTGCTTCTCTACTTGAGCCTAAAGCCCAGTAGTGATCCAAGATGGGGCGTGGGGGTAAAGAACCTAACATCCAAAACATACCCAATGGGGCAATATATAGTGAAGAAGTTCAGTAGTTAGAAAAGCTCAAGTTTTCTAGGGATTGTTTTCCTTTTGTGGCTGTAAGAAAGGGTTTGTTATAGGGTGTCTGATGATGAGACTGTTCTCATGGCCATATGGACCTAAGCACTTAAGTTATTTCATACCAACCCCACCCCCTTGTGTGGCATGGGCACCAGTTTAACCTGGTGAATACAATAGGTGGAATGGTCTTCCTGGAATCATCTGCCCTCGTCTGGTGAAAGCTTTAGCCAGAACAGGTGACGAGAAAGGACAGTGTATGGCCACAGAATACCATACTGTTCAGTACACTGGATTAACCATTGTACCCTTCAACAGGGGGGAGTCAGATGGCACAACAGAGCACCCTTGTTCACATCAGCACACCTGGTCTGGCCAAGACCATATCCCTAAGACTTGCAGATCTAAGACCAGCTGGCAAAGACCAGGACCTTGGTGAGGGAATTTAGGGCCACAGGGAGGCTACACTACCCTCAAGCACTGAAAAACGAAACAGCCCAAAGCGCCTCAATGAACTTCCTTGGGGCTCCCCCTCCGGACACTACAACCCACCCTCACCTACTTCCCCCACCTCCCACTAGAAGCCTCCAGTTTTAGCGTGAACCTCAAAGGTTAACTTCTGCACAGATAAGGACTGCCTGCTGTAGGCGAATCTCCAGACTACAGGATGGAGTGTTAGTGTAGGATTAAAGTTCAGGAGGCGGGTAGTGGTGGGTGAAGTTCCAGGTGTGGGCTCAGAATCCAGGTTATCAGAACGGCTCAGGGTGTAGTTTGAGACTAAGGGGTTCCTAAAGTTCAGATGTGTGGAGGGGGAGGGGTTGGTTGAAATCCAGGATTGAGGGGCGGGTCTGGGTTGGGGGGGGGACAGATTTTGGATCAGGGTCTCTTGGGGCTGAAGTCCGACCCTAGGGCCACATTATGGTGCTCAGCATGGAGACAATGAGGGACCCAGGTCAACTAAGGGTGGGCTCAGGTGGCCCCTGAGGGGTCACGCACAGCGCTGGGAGTCGAAGCCATCCCCAGTGATGGTGAGCAGCTCCAGCTCCTTAATCCGGATCTCCAGCTCGCACAACTCCTCCGGGTGGGAGGCAGAGGCAAGCCGGGAGGTCGTGGGGCCGGGAGCCAGGGGCGAGACAGCCCCCTCGGGGCCCGGCGGCGGCGAGTAGAAGAAGCGCAGTGGCTCGTAGGGGATGGAGGCCAGGCCGGAGGGCCAGGGCGGAGGACAGGGGCGCTCGCTGGGGGGACCAAGGCCGGGCGGCGGCGGGGGAGCCGGGGCCGGAGGTCCCTGAGGCAGGGGTCGGCCCCCAGCCACCCCGCCGGCCGGCGCCCCGCCCGCCTTCAGCGGCACAAAGAGCTTCTTCCAGATGTTAAAGTCGCTGAGCGGGGACGAGGAGATGCCGCGGTCGTAGAGGGAAGGGAAATAGAGGGGCGGGGCCGGCCGCTGGCTCATCGTGGGGCTCTGACTGCCGCGCCGCCCCTTCGGCATCTTTTGAATGGGAGGCTGCGTGGGAGCAACCCCGCGCCCGAAGACTCGCGCCGGGGCCCCGCGTCGCCGGGGTTCTCGGGTTCCACAGGCCACGCCCCGACGGAGCGCGGCCCCACCCTTTCTCCCCAGCCCCGCCCCGAACGGGCGGTGCTCCGAAGGCGGAGGCCACGCCCCAGAACTTGGCTCGCCCATTGACGTCAGGCCACGCCCCAAGGCCTAACCTCGAGGTTTCCGCGGAGCCCCCATTCCAGCCCCGCCCCTGGCTCCTCCCACCGCCCTTGAATGCCTCAAGCCTGCGCATATCCACCCTTTCCCCAAAGCGGGAAGCAGGCAGCTGGCTAAGACTTCAAGAGAAAACTTTTTTCCAGCCATCTTCTCCTTTAAACAAGGAGAAAAAAATATTTCCTGCAGTCTGCCCCAGCCCCAGCACACTGCTGCCTTTGCCTTACTGACCACGCCTCGCTGCAAATCAGCCTGAGTAAAGGCTTGGCTGACTTCTCATCTGCACCGTGGGGAGGCTAGAAGAGGGTTAGTTCCAAAGGCTATCAAAACCAATCGAAGTTTCTCTGCCAGACTTCGAAGTGTTGGGGAAGACTGTGGAAAAGGGGAATCCGGTCTGGATTTGTAATGGGCCCGACGGAAGCACGAAATGATGTTTAGTTCCCTTCCAAACACACACGTTATCAGGGGCTGCCAGGCAACACTCGACCACCCAAAGGAAATCTGATGGACCCGCCTCAATCAGTTCACCTAGTCTTTATTGAGTGACCTGGACATTACCTCCAAGGGACAGCCCTCGTTTATTTGTATGAATAGCCAGGAAGTATTAGTTATAGACTGGGAGGAAGTAAATTCCCTTAAGAGCCTCAGCCCAAAGGTCTTTGGTGTGAATGCATAATGTGGGGCCAGTCAAGGTCAGAGTCAGTACCAGCTCCACAACCGAATGCTACACACACACACACACACACACACAGGGTGTGTGTGCATGCATCTAGCAGCAAAACTGGTATATCTGAGCTGGATAACTTTGGGCAAGTTGCTTGACTTCTACATTAGTCTTCTATCAAATAGAAATAAGACAACCAGACTGCCTCGTAGAGTTGTTTGTGATCATCAAGCAGAAGACAACAGTCTGTGTGAAGCACTTGAAACTTGGAAATTGTCCAAATGCAGGGTGAAGCCCTCCCTGTGGAGAAGCTTATCTACCACTAGGCTTATCTACCCCTCACATGCTTAGCTGTAAGCTCATTGAAGGGCAAGAATCCAGCCCAAGAGTCCTCTAATGCTGAGCATGTAATAAGGGCCTGGTATAGATAGGCATAGTGGTGCACGCCTTTCATAATCCCAGCAACTCTGGAGGCTGAGGCAGGAGGATCACAAGTTTGAGGACAGCCTCAGGAATTTAGTCAGATCCTGTCAAAATAAAAAATAAGAAGGGTTGGGAATGTAGCTCAGTGGTACAGCATCCTGATTGCCGGGAACCAGCCCCAGAAGAACTCTTGGGTCTCCGAAGGATGAGTGGAGTCGACATGGAGGAACATCTCGAACCTCTGGGACAAGTTGCAAGCAGACACAGTTCCCTGCTTGAGCAAAATGCCGTCTGTTCTTTATTGTGATGTATTTTTATACAGGTAGCAAAACAATACTTTCATTAACTGTTTCATTACATTTGACTTCTTTTTAAATTTCTCGGTAATCTCTGACATTAGCCATCAATACAACATATTTCCTTGACACATTAACCACATTGTTTCTTTTTCTTTTTCCATAAAAGTCTTTTTTTGAGACTTTACATCCTCTGTGTTACACTTAAAGAGTACATTAAGGTGACCTTTCTATATTTACTCAGAAGTTTTTGCACAAGCATTTTACTAGGAAATTTTCTTGCTTTTGGTAATACAGTATTGTCCAGCTTTAGTGCCGTGCCCTTTACCAAGCAAGCAATTAGCATTGCGTTACAGTTCTAAATTAACTAGAATTATGTTGTTGTCACCTTACTATTAGTAACCTTACAAAAATAGTTATGTGTCCTTACTAAGTTCTAAGAAGTAGAAACAAACTATTTAAAAACAAAGGCAAAATGAGAAGTAGAAAAACATGTTCCTTAATCACTCATATAGTATGCAGGGTGGACACCTGATTTTTAGATAATATTTGTGTAACTGTTTAATATGCTGTTTCTTTGTTCCTTTGTCCCACATCACCAAGGTAGCCCCTGACATTCAAGTCTCTGAAGAAAGGGCAGGTGCTGGACTTTGGTCCATTTGCCATTAATATTAGCATTCTCCATTTTCATTGTATATTCCTATAAAAAGCAATGGTGGGTCTATGGGTGGAGGGTCTTAATAATTATTTATTTGGGTTCTTCTAGGTGGATACCACAAATGTCTTCCAATATTATATACGGTGGTCCCTGTACTGTGGAAACAGTAAATCTCCTATTATGTCTTTGATTGTTTAACTGGTAAAACATTAACAGGACTAGATGTAATCAACATGGTTGAGAGTAATTCCTATAAATGTAATTTTCTTAAGAACTTTTCAAAGTTGGATTTCTGGATATCTGGGCTTTTTTAGTGTGGTAATAATACATTTTTTTAAAAGGCATTTCTCATCTTCCATCAGACTCCGTATTATTACTTTTACAACAATCTTTATCATCAATAACAAATTTTTCTGGAATTTTAATCTGCAAAGGCATAGTTATAAGTATGATTGTTATAAGAAAACATCCAATTCCTAGGAGCGATAACAGGGGCAACTTCCTGGAATGGTGGCCTTGCCAAACCCTTCCCCGTGCCTGGGCCTTGTCAATCAGCAAGGTGGAAATGCTCCCCACCACCTGATTCAAACCCCAGCACTGCAAACACAAACAAAAGAACAAGAAAAAACAACCCATAGGGCCTGATAAATATTTGGAGCTGTTTAAAGCGTGTTACGTGTAGTAGGAACTAAAGGGGATCAGAATATAACACCCTAAAGTACACCACTTTGGAATAAGATTTGTTTTGAGGTAAAAGCAATTGAAAAACAGCAACCACGAGAGAAACTCTCTATCCTCTCCTTTCTGCCTAAAATCAGAACATAAATTTCCCATTGTGAAGGTGTCTCCTTCCTTGTGTCTCATGCTAGGAAAAAAGAGACAACTTATCACTGACTTGGATCTGCATAACAAACCTTACTAAACTCCTCCACCTCCCACTAGTTTCTCCCATCTATTTACTGTCCTATAACTGATTGACCCTAAAAACCCAAACCTTTTTTCCTTTGTCTGGTCACTTCTCCACAGTTTATTGCCTTTTGACCAGTGGTATGTAAGCTCTCAAGCCTAAACACTTTTTTGGGCTATGACCTCCTTTCTGGGAAGACCCCATGTGCATGTGTGATAATTCTTTTCTTCACTTATTCTTCGTCAGTTTAATTCACAGGCCCCAGGTACAGCTACAGGAACTAGGATAGAGGAAAAGTGTTTTTCCACCCTGCATAGTAATGGTAAAAGCCATAGTAATGGTGAAAATCCAAAAGGGATTTGGAGTTAGACCTGGGACCAAGCCCTACATTGACATGTACTTGGTTGTGTGAATAAACCTTTCCGGAGCTCAGTTTTTTATCTATATAATGAGAATAGTAATGGTACCCACTGACTTGGATTGACAAGAGTACTTGAGATATTCTAAATACCTAAACGTGATATTTTGCTCAGCAAATGCTAGCTTTTGTTACTGTGTTGAGGGAAAAGAGATTTTCCATTATGTTTTTTACATGAGGCAACGTAATCACGTTTTTTCTTGCACATATTCATTTGAGGAGGAAAAGCTTAATAGATTTCCTCCCTCTTAACTCCAAGATAATCTGAATAGATTTTTACTGGATAGCTTAATTATATCCATGTGGTTACAGCTAGTATGTTAATTAAGAAGCTGATGACACAAATGTTTTCTCTAACAACTACACAAGAAAACTCAAGTGCTTCGATCAACAAACACTCACATAACCCCCAATCTAGAGGTAAGGTCCTTAGGGGATAATAAGAAATCATGGTAAATAAGGCAAAACTCTATGGGTTGTTTCTGCAAACAAGTGTCCAGGAAACTTAGAGGTCCAGCAGGCCTGAATCCAACTTAAACAGAACCTTTCCCTTCCTGAGTTCTAAAGCCCTGTCACCTACCTCTCACTCAGATTCCCCGTTGAGCACAGTTGTGGTGGTGCTGGATCCAATTCCAAACACTTCTGAGCCCGCCTTCCTACAGAACCAACTGAGACACACAGGAGTCCTTTGCTGCTAAAGGTCAGTTGGAGAACGGAGCTGTAGGTCTGGAAGGCAGCCAACTTGCTAATATGGCACCTCTGAGCAGACCTCACTCACCCGGTGCAATGCTTGGTTGGAAATGCTGGTTGCAAGTGCTGCAATCAACACACTGCCAAAGAGCAGGCTAAAGGCATTGCACTTGAAATATTTTATAGAAACCGATGTTCTCTTGATTGGCTGGCTACCTAGAAAATCTGTGGGCTAGTAATCTTAAAGACATCCTTATGCCTACCTATTTAACCAATTTAAGTCACATGAACTGAAAGGCATTTGGATCCATTCATTAAATGTATGAGTCCTCATTTACCTACCAGGCAATTTGATACCATGTACATGTTACAGACACAAGCACATACATAGGCAGGTATGCACAAGTATACGTAAAACAGATAGGAAACTAAGCTTTGATAGCTCTTTCCAAGGTACTAAATCCCTACAAGTAGGAGGCGAAAGAACTATCTGACTTAACTCTTTAGAAATTAAAATAGAGCCTGTCATCGATTTTTACAGTATGACTCAGTCATGGGAAGGATCTATGTTTTCCCTTTTCCTTTCCTGACCCTAGGCCTAGAATTTTTCCTGAAGATTTCTTGTATACCCCAAACTCCCCATGTGCTCAGTGAGTCCAAATAAAGCTACAGTATTTAATCATCTTTGGTTTCTTTCTCTTTTGTCCTAGGACTGAGGCTACCTGGGGGAATTTTGGTGTCTTTTCCCCTACCTGTATCCTCTTTCTCTAGAGTTTTTCTTTTATTTATTTAGAGGCTCAAATTCCACCCCAGTGGAGGTTTTTTGCACCCCTATCCTGCTCTCCTGTTTCTGCATAGAAGCTCAAACTCCCCCCACCCCACCCTCTGGAAGTTTCTTGCACTCACGTCTCAGGCACACTCCCACAACTTCCAGTATGTCCTTACCACCAAGGAAGTAATTCTTTCTCCAGAATAGATTTCCCTACCGTGGTCCATGCACGGAATTACCTGGTTGCTGTGATGGTTGCTTGGACTCGTTCCCTGCAATGCTGACTCACTTTCAATTTTGAGTCCCTCGTGGTCCTCAGGGATCACAGGTTCCTTAGCCCACTCCAAGGCCACCACAACACGGCAGGAGGATGCATCTCCTCTGAGTCCCCATGGAGGGAGGCCCCGCAACCGAGGCCCCACAACCCACTAGCCAACATATCAAGCCCTAAGCTGGGGGCCAAAATTGTTAGAAGTACTAGGCTGCTTCAAGGAACCAAACGTGCACTGGGAAACAGCTTCGCAGAACAAATGTTGGCAAGCGAGTCCTCTTGGGCTGGCAGCCGGCCTGGGGTTTTTTCGTTGTTGTTTTGGTTTGGTTTGTTTTAAGAGAGAGGGACAGTGAGAGAGAGCGAGAAAGAGAGAATCAATTTTATTTAGGTTTTCGTGTGACCTTTGTTGCTCTGACACTTCGTTGTGTACGTGGTACTGGGGTTTGAACTTGTGTCCCTGAGCATGGCAAGCAGGCGCGGTAGTCGCTGAGCCACCGCTCCTGCCCCAGCCTGCCTGTACTGCCCCTTCCTCTGATAGGAAGCACTCAGGGTTACAATCTAGGCGACTGGCTAATTTTAAAATTGGGGAGGGCAAAGAGAAGGGCTACAGTTAAAATGGTTACAGTTGGATCTCACATCCCGATTAATTCAAATACTATATTTTGAAATGGACCTCCAGACTTTCTACTTCTCACAATAGGGTTGATATATTTGATGAAAATACGTGTAAGCAGTACTGGGGACATATAGTAGGTGTTCTCTGTAGTGTGGCCATGGGTATTACACAATCACACACGGATTTCATTGCGCACAAGTGAGCCTATGAGGAAAACGGGGCAGTGCGGGCATACCACCCCTACAAAGCCAAATCTGCAAAGCCAGGTAAGTTGTCAAAGCCCTTCCTGAGAAGCTCAGCATCTGCTGACAATGACAATAGACGTGTCAAGATGGGATACAGTGTACCAGGCACTTGTCTTTTTTTTTAAATTTTATTTATTTTTTCATCTGGCCTTTGTTTCTCTGACAGTTATGTACATGATGCTGGGGTTCAAATCCGGGTCCTCACGCATGCTAGGCAAGCGCCATAACTGCTGAGCCACCTCTTCAGCCTGTACTTGTCCTAATTCATTTTTTCCTAACCCAAAGCTATATGTGCCATTACCCCTATTTTTTTCTTTTCTTTTTTATTTGTTTGACATAATTTTACATATTGGAGGGAATATCCATGCATACGTGGATATTGACATAGTGCATGACCCCTATTTTATAGCTAAGTGGGAAAATGAGGCACACGAACTTTGGTAGGCAACTTGCCCAAGGCCCTACGGATGGTTAGACCTGGACAGCCTCCACCTCACCCTCGGCAGCCTCCACACTGCACCCCAGCACTCGGGGCAAAGCTGGTCTTCAAGACACTGGTCTGCCGTCCCTCTTCCTAGCAAGGGGCTGGCGCTCACTGGAAGTTGTTCGTGCCACAATTTCAGGGCCAAGCTATTCTAAGAAGCTCCGAACAGTCTTTATTATTCATCTGAATGAACCATTGTGTTAGACTGGAGTTGGGGACTCAGGAAATCCCAATTGCCTGTATAATGCCCACGATTTTAAGCAAGTTTTTAAAAAATGCAGTCCAGCCCTTCTTCCTTTTTTTCTGGATAGATGTACTCCCATGCAGTTGAACCCTGAGAGGTATTTTAATGAAATTGAGTGTGCAGAAACCTAGAGGGGTTTAAGACGCATCAACCAGCATCAACTAGCTCTGCTACTTTGGGCTAAGCTTGTAGCTAAGACTTATTGCCTGTGTACTATTAAAAGTTCTCCTGTTGCTGACGCTGGAAGAGTAGATAAGAGGAGATCTGTCGGAATGTTCTGTTCACAAGCAACACAGTTTGACGCAGAGGTTTTTAACAAAGGGCTACGAGATGACTTAAAGAATAAAAAACTTTTAAGAACTAGGTTTAGATGGTGCAGAAACCAGGATAACTTCAGGGATTCAAGAACAGGAAGGAATCAAGAACCTCTTCAGGGCTGGAGTGGTGGCTCAGTGGTTATGGTGTTTGCCTGGTATGTGCAAAGTCTGTGGGTTCAAACCCCAGCGTCACGTACATAATGAAGTGTCGGAGCAACCAAGACAACATGAAAAACTAAATAAAGGAAAAAAATGATTCTTTCTCCCTCTCTCTCTGTCCCTGTCTCTTAAAAAAAAAAAAGAAAAGAAAAGAAAGAAAGAAAAGAAAAAAAAAGCCTCTTCAGCGTCGCCACTGGGGGCGGGGCTGGGGGAGGGTCAATGCCATTGCGGGCTATTTTCAATGACTCAACCCTTGCTGCCTTCACCCACAAAGGCTGGAAAAAGTAAATAGGAGCTTTGCCCATCCCCCTTTCAGCTAGGGGTGGCTAGAAGTCACAGCTCCAGCCAGAAGATAGGACCAGAAGATATTTTCTGAGAAACATCTCACTTTCCTAGTATGAGAAACAGAAACAACTAAAGCTTTCCCTTCCTTTTCTCTTCTTGTCCTGAACCCGAATGCAATGCAAGAACTTCTGGCCTCACTTTGTGTTCATGAGGGAAAGGACAAGAATCCACCAATACTCCAGCCTTGACATGGCTGAGCGGCTGAGCAGATCGCACTACTCTCTAAGCTGGGCTGTGTGTTGTTTGCAGCTAAACACCTTCCTGAGACACTCAGAGTCCAACCATGAAACGAATTTCTCTTTTAGTTCTTGCATAACTCCACTCAAATCAAATTTCAGGAGAAATTTTGGCTAGAGGAGAGTGGGTTACTTTTATTAGCAGTCCCCACAAAACTAAAAGGGTAAATGTAATTCCTCCAAAGGTAACTGTGGTTCTGTTGCCAAGGGAGAACAGCGCCACATGACTAAAAACTGAATGTCCATTACAGTAGGTGTCACCGTTACAACTGACAATGACACAGAGGCTCCTTCTCTGCCTCCTGTCGCTCAGAGGGGAGGGTGGTTTAGTTATGAACTTTGGTTAACCCTTCTCATTACTAGTTGTCTTGGACAGGAATTTTTGGCTGCCAGGAATAGTAACTCAAACTAGTTCAAGGAACAGAACAGGGGAGAGGGCATTATAATAAGGCTAGATAGATCTCACTGAATCCGAGGGCAGAGCTGCCCAGGCCTTGGAGCCCAAGTCGGTAAAATGTAGTGTCATCTTGTTAAAATGATGAAGAAAGATGTCCCCCAAGAGCTTGTGTGAGACAATCTAGGAAGGCTGAGGTACAATGATTGGGTTATGAGAGCCTTAACTCAATCAGTGAGTTGATCCCCTGTTAATCAGGGAATGAACTGGCAATTGTAGGTAGGGTGTGGCTGGAGGCATTGGGTCGTTGAGGGGCGTGCCTTTGGGGTATGTATTTTATATCTGGCATGGAGTTTCTCTGTTCCCTGGAGCCATGCCTTCCACCATGATGTTCAGTCTCCTCTCAAGCTCCAAGGAATGGAGCTGGCCTTCTATGGACTAAGACCTCTGAAACCATGAGCCCCTAAATAATCCTTTCTTCCTAAAATTGTTCCTGTCCGGTCTTTTAGTCACAGCATCAAAAAAGTTGACTAACATACATCTATAATCTGTAAACACTCCTATGGGCTTGGATATAGTCAAATACCCATAGACAAATACTATTCCTAATGCAAATTTGAGGAAATTAAGTGAACTGGCAAACTACAGTGCTTAAGCAGTGCCGGGCATAGAATAAGCTCTCAAGTTGTAACCACTATATTCCCTGTTGAAAAATTATTTTGTGCCAGGTCCCATTTGGTTTGTACTAGTAGAGTCTATGAATTATAACTCAAAATTCTGGCTCTGTGGCCAGATCACGCTAACTATGACAGCTACTTAAGCCAGTAAAGGCCACCGCCGTCCTATCTGTGTACATTTTAGGTAGCCTGATTGACCTATCTGTAAGTCCACAACCAAGTTAGAGGGAGTCAGTGGAGGTACAGTGAGCAATGGTCATATATTGGCTCAATACTGATGCTGGCTAACCCATGTAACCAAGAAGAGCAAGGGTGGGAACAGCAACACCCCTAGGGGGGCTGATTACAGAAAGGAAGTGCCCCACTCCATAGTCAAAGAACCTGGAGTTGCCCAGTTTGTCTACTGCAGGGTGATGCTCTGAGTCTTCCGTCAGAGAGACTCCGGACCTATATAGCAGCTGGAGAAAAGAGCACATTCTCAGCTCCAGTGAGCCACTGCAGGCCCCCACCTAGAAATCAAGGCATCCAGTTGGTCGTGGTGGCACATGCCTGTAATCCCAGCCATTTAGGAGGCTGAGGCAGGAGTATTTCAAGTTCAAGGCCAGCCTCAGCAAGATCCTCAACAGCTTAGAAAGATTCCATCTCTAAAGGAAAAAGAAAATGAAAAATAAAAAAAGGGCAGGGGGTGTAGCTCTGTAGTAAAGCACCCCTGGATTCAATCCCCAGTACAAAAAAGAAAGAAAGAAAGAAAAAAGCAAAGAAATAAATGAAGGCTGGTCATTGATCTTACCTCCAAATAATATGAGTGTGTATGAATGGCTTTCGTTTAGACAAATAAGATTATACATTATAAAATTTCATGCTGAATATTAAAAGTAATTTGAAAAGGAGCCCTCTGGTCAGTTTCTGCTTATGCCAGTCAGTAGGATAAATGCGGAGTGATTCACTCAGGTCTTAGACCGCTGTAGACTTAGCAACCCTGTGCTTTGCTGTGTTAGTCAGTTTTTCATTGCTGTGACAAGGTACCTGAGATAAACCCCTTATAAGGAGGAAAAGTTTATTGTGGCTCATAGTTTCTGAGGTTTCTATCCATGTCAGCTGACTCCACTGCTTTTGGGCCTGTGGCAGGGGCATATGGCACAGCAAAGCCACCTCATGATGCTCAAGAAGCAAAGAGGAGGGCTGGACAAAGAAGCGAAGAGGAGGGCTGGACGATGGCTCAGCGGTCACGGCACTTGCCTGGCATGTGCAAGTATGTGAATTCAAACCCCAGCCCCACATACACAATGAAGTGTTGGAGCAATGAAAGCCACATGAGAAACTAAATAAAACTGATTCTCTCTTTCTCTCTATATCTCACTGTCCCTCTCTCTGCGGGGGGAGAAGCGAAGAGGAAGAGGAAGAGGAAGAGGAAGGGGCCAGACTCCTAGGATCCCTTTCAAGAACTTGCCCCAGTGACCTAACTGACTTCTACTAGACCTCACCTCCCAAAGGTTCCACCTCCTCTCAACAGCACCACCAGCTGGGGATCAAGCCTTCAAAACATGAGCTTTAGGGAGACATTTATGATCCAAACCATAACATTCATGTAACTAGTGTCTTTTTTTTTTTTTTAAGAGAGAGGGCAGTGAGAGAGAGAATCAAATTCATTTAGTTTTTCACATGGCTTTCATTGCTCTGACACTTCATTGTGTACATTGTGCTGGGGTTTGAACCCATGTCTTCGCACGTGCCAGGCAAGTGCTGTAACCGCCAAGCTACTGCTCCAGCCTGAAGCTAGTGTCTTTATGACAGCTTGCTCCCCACTGCCAGACCCTTTACAAATGCATTCCTTCAAGCCTCACAATGATTTTTGAGGTAGATGCAAAATGCCAATGCTCAGAAAGGTTTAAAACAAAAATAAAAACAAAAGCAAAACCTATGTTTTTTAATCAGAAGAAATCTAGCAAATTAGTGGATGAGAAAGAATGTGAACCCAATTTCCCAACTGCTAAACCCACACACTTTGCTGCTTTCCCCAAATGAGATGCCTTGAAGAAGCAGCGGGCATTTAGAAACAGGGGCAGACGCAGTGTTTTGCAATGCTCTTCTGTTTCCTGAAGTCTAATGAGGTCCTGCAAAGCTCACGCTGTTGTGGAACTTTTCAGTAAATTAAACAAACAAACAAACACAACTGCTCTTAATATTTGCTTTTCGAAGAAAAGGCAGCAATTGATCTTTTTCAAAGCACAAAAGCCCCAGGTGCCTATTCCAGGCTCCCTTCCCAAGCTAGCCCGCAGTACATTGAAGGCATTGTGCAAAAGGGTAGGGCGGTAGAGGGCTTTACCTGAGGAGCTGAGTGTGACACTTGTCCCAGTATTGCCTTAGTGGCCTTGAGCAACTCAGTCAACTTCTCCAAAGGTAGTTTCATGTTATGCCAAGTGAGATGAAAATGTACGTAAGACACCGAGCTCAGAGCCCTCCACCAGAAAGAGGCCTCATCACAATGCACGTCAGCTGGGTATGACCCAGACAGCAATGCCTTCTCAGCACAAGAAAGCTTTAACTAAAGCATTAGTTAGCATTAGTTCAGAGCGGTTTCCAAGCAACAGAAATCTACGTGCACCGATAAGTATGAACACGGAAAAAGGACTTAGCGGGCAAGATAAATCACCTGGCCCTGCTGAGGACTAAGATGGATAAAGCTGGTTCAGTCTCTCAGGAAGCCCAAGTCCAAAACCTCTGAGTTGGGCAGGCTCTTATCAGGACACACACAGCATGATGCTCAGTCATGAGGCTGACTATGAGGACACAGAGGAATATACCCATACCTGGAAGGCCAGTACTTCCACGATGGAGCTGGACAATGATGAGCATCCTTCAGGACATAAGCGCTCCCATGCCTACCCATTGGGTGTACCTTACACCCACATCTCATCCCCCAAAGATGATCCCATGGTGTTGTCACTATCCAATGTTGACACCGTGACAGTTTCTGTGAAGCCATGCAAAGATTACTAGATCTAAAATCTGCCAGATAGCCCTCAGCTTCTCAGGTGAGTCTCTCTAGCCTTTGCAGTGTTACGTTTGGGTCCAGGCACTCAACTTTAGTCTAAGGCGTAAGTCAGAGCACCTTTCTGCAGAAAGAAACCTCAAGGATGAAGGCCATTTACACGGCCCTTGCTGAGTTTAACTGATCAGCAGCCCTAGCTCTGTCTAGCAGCACCCAGATTCTGCTTTAAAGAACTAGCTTTCCTGGCTGAGAAGTGGATACATGGCCCAAGAGAGCAGGCAGACAGTGTCATACTGGAGCCTGAATCTTTTTTTTTTTTTATTATTCATTCAACACAGTCTTCCATATTGGAGGGAATCGTGGTTACATATTCATGCATACATGGATATTGATTGACAAAGCAAGTTAAGGCCAATCCTAGTCCAGGACCTCCCTCCTTTATCCACTCCCAGCTCTCATGACTCCTCTGCATTACCCTCATGTTATAGATAGAAATAAGCATATACAAATGTACTAATTTTTGAAATTTCTGAGTTTCTCTCCCTGCCTGTGTATAGTTGGGCTTTTCATAGGAGTTGGGTTCACAGTTGCATTGATGACCCCCCTCATCCCTCCCTCCCCTCACTGCCTCCCTCCTTTCTCCTCCCACCTTCATAGTTATGGCTCCCTCTGCTTATGTGAAATTTCACCTATGTTGAGATTATTATTTAAGCTTAGCTAACTTTCATCCTGTCTTAAATTTTACTCTAGCTTCCACATATGAAAGAAAACATTTGGCCCTTCAGTCTCTGAGATTGGGATATTTCACGCAGCTTAATTTTTTCCATCTCCGTCCATTTGGCTGCAAATGCCATGATATTGTTCTCTCTAACAGCAGAGTAGAATGCCATTGTATATATGTACCACAGTTTTTGAATCCACTCATCCATGGAGGGGCATCTGTGTTGTGTTACCTCAATCTTGAGAGTGACTTGCGGGGATTGCTGGCTTTTTGGAGTCTGGATACATTTCCCCAAAAAGTTCCCCCCAAATGCATTTTCTGCGTGAGTCAAAATCAGTTCTTGTTCCTTAGGACTCATATAAGATGAGCTGCTTTGCTCAGCCAGTGGCCTAGGGCCTTGCCATTACTTCCTCAGGCAGAAAAGAGTCATTACTAGTCACGTGTCTTGGAACAGATGAATGTGAGCAAAACCACAGAGCCGACAGGCAACATGGAACGCCAAGGTAACACGAGGGCGAGGACAGGAAGTCTCTATTTTTCAGTGTTTAGGTAGGCATCAACCGATAAAAACTGATATTGCCCAGGAATCCTTCCTACCATCACCGCCATCGGGTGTACTGTATCTGGACCAATATCCACACTCATTCGTTGAGTAGATTTTACTTTCAAAAAAGCATCCTTTTTGCATTTTTGTCTAAAAGATTACATAATTCATTTGTTCTGTGTGGCAGATATAAAATCAAGAATTTTAAAAGTTAATCAAGAAATTCCTCTTTCATCTGCATAACCAGGATATGCTGTAAATATGACCAAGAACCTAAGAATACACATATCATTAAGCCTATACGATCTTAAGAATTATTCGCCAGGGGGCTGGAGCGGTGGCCCAGTGATAGAGCGCTTGCCTGGCATGCATGAGGACCCAGGTTTGATCCCCAGCATCACATACACAAGTAAGTGGAGGTAAAACAAAAAAACTGGATGAAAAAATAAAATTTACTCTTAAAAAAAAAATCAACAAAAAACAAAAAAACAAAGCGATTCACCAGCAACCATGAGGAAGAAGGAAAGCTTTGCCCTCTTGTCTGAAAGGGATATACCATTTTTCAGGAAACAGGCAGAACTTCGAAAAGCTTTAACATTTGGGACTTTGGTAACAGTCTTATGAACATATTGTATTTCATCTGTAATGAGTCAGCTAGGAGTCACCAACTTGAATATAGACAGGCAGGCAAAACATGATTTCAGATCTGTTGCTACTAATGATGGGCACTGGGGAGTCTCACATGGCAGTCTTTGAATGCTATCCATGCACACACATGTATGCACACACGCACACGCACGTGCATATGCACACACATACACACACGCTCTACCTACTAGTAAG
The DNA here is from genome assembly GCA_004027875.1 of Aplodontia rufa. Classification (NCBI taxonomy): domain Eukaryota; kingdom Metazoa; phylum Chordata; class Mammalia; order Rodentia; family Aplodontiidae; genus Aplodontia; species Aplodontia rufa. The sequence continues at coordinate 62,711 of PVKS010002481.1, forward strand.
ACTTAAAATAAGCACACTTAGTAGTCCCTCTCATGTGACACAGAATGTTTATTCTTTAATTATGAGTGGCAAAGTCAAGACATCCCACTTTTCCAAGAAAAAAAAGGGGGGGATATAGATTTAACATTCCATTATAAGGAGAGGGATATAGCTTTAACATTCCATTATTTAAGGCGATTATTTTTTTCTAGTGAAAGACCATACAAAAATTAGAGGCATGGGAAAACTCAAAATTTCCACCCCTGGTGGGCACCTTTCTAGGATGAACCTTGCATTTGCATGTCCTTTAGCCTAGGAAGCTTACGGCCAGTCTGGCACACATGTTCTAGTGGAGAACAGAGCAGGGATCCTAATCATTCTGCTTTAAAAACCTTATTGGTCTGGTAGGTGGGGTAGCTCAGTGGTCAAGTGCTTGTCTAGCCTGGGAGAGGCCCTGGGTTTGATGCCTAGCACAAAAAAAGAAGGAAAAAAGAAAATCTCATTTCTTCTTACCAACAGCCCAGATCTGGAATATTCAGCATCCCTACATGGAAACGTAGGAGCCATGAGATTTATGAACATGTTTCCTGTGACAGAGAATCTTCAAAAGAATCTCCCTGCCCGCTCCCCCAAAAGTATTGATGATCCTGTTAAGCTGCATCCAGGGAACCAGAGGGAAATACCTAAGAGTGGCTGAGAACCCGCTTAAGCTGTCACCACAACGCTGGTCCCTTCAGGATTCACTCTTAAACTTCTCACTCAAGTGCACCTTCCCTGCACACAGGACAGGTCTTCCAAGTCTCTCGGAGTCTTTCTCTCTCTTATTCAGTGTTTCAGCTAATTTTATTCTTTCCCAGACGGATCCAGTTGAAACAGAATAAAGGTTTTGGAGTACAGCAGCCAGGAAATGGGAAAGAGATAGAAGGAGGCAGCCCTGAGAATCCTTCCTGCTGTTGACTTAGAGAGAGTAGTTCCAGGCTGTGGTCAGAACCAGGGTCACCAGCAGCATGGTTTTCCCTGATAAGATGACTGTCCCGTCTTTTTCTTTTTCTTTTTCTTTTTCTTCTTTTTCTTTGAGTTCACGGTTACACAGGTCTGACTGGCAGCATCTGTACTGTAGCTTAGACTCTCCTAGTCTTTCCGCAAAGAATGCGAAATTGCAACCTGAAAACTTCCAGCACTGGTGATAGATTCGTGGGCCTGTAGGGAGACACATACCGGTTAAGAAATCAAGTGCATGAAGTTCTGAAGCTGCTCTTGAACCCTCCATTCCAGTTCTTGGGGTGCGAAGGGGAATGATTTGATAACTGAGAACTTTTCCAGAAAGCCAGTCTTATCAGCCAGGATAGATGTGTGTGGTACAAGAGGTAGGTAAAGGGGGGGGCAGGCATCTACATTGTTAAGAGAAATTTGGTATTATCCACCAAGATTTCAAAGCTGCCTTTGATCTAGCAATTCAACTTTTAGAATTTACCCTATAAAGTTGCTTGAAAAAAAGTTTAGCATGTAAGTTCAGGAATGGTCACTGCGGTACTATTGATATAGCAAGAAGCTGAAAAATAAAGAGTCTGCTAATTAAAAAGCATCTGAAGAAATTATGAAAGAATTTCATCCAATGGCATTCTGTGTAGGTAAGGAATGACACAAGCTTGTAAGTGTGGAATGGAAAGAATCTGAGTTTAAAACACAAAAAAAATCTTCCTTTCTCCCCTAGCTGGCTCCCAGGCTCCAGGTTCCTGCTAAAAGCTGGTGTCACAAACATCTCCCTCTGGTCACTATCATGGTTATCTCATTGTCTCTCTCTCTCTTTAAAAAAGAAAGAAAGAAAGAACAGAGGCAGTTGTGTTTGTATCCTTATTTAAGGCTTAAAACAATTTTATCCAATTTCATCCATAGCTTGGTGTTTAACACAACATTTCTAAGTCTGTAACTGCAGGTGTATAAACTGCCCTGCCCTCTTCCTCAGGGAGGGTGTGTATGGGGATTGGATTTAGTCTAGCAGTGGGTGGAGTTCCCGAAATGGCTGTACTTGCTAGAGTCAGACCTATGTAAGTGGATGCTTCCAATACTGTAGGAGAGCCTGCTGTTCAATAGGGCAAGTTACTGTTTTATGTAATAACAATTAAGTAGCGGAACTTCAAAAGCATTAAAGCTTCCATAATTTTAATTAGGGAAGCTTAACAGCCTGGGGAGTATAGAGAGCCATTTCTTAATAATTGCTACCAATTAATCAATGACTATGCATCCTGCCAAGCACTTGAACTGTCACAACTTGAACAGTAACCTTAGGATGGGGATCTTCTTTCCAAAAGCCAGCATCAGAATTACCCAAAGCAAAGGGGGTTCTATCCGAGTCAAGAAGACTTGGAGGCTCTCTCTGCTTGGCACAACCTCCCCAATTTCTTAAAAGGCTTGATTCAAATCTACTGAAAGCAACAGTATCTAACCGCCCAAAGCACCCTTAAGCAGAGCCCTTATTCAGAACACCCTCACAGCAACAGCCACTGGGCACTGTCATCAGAGGTTCCTCTAAGCCTCTAAGTACACGAATCAGGGTGTCTAATGCCAGGAGGTCAGTAAGTAGTGGTTGAGTTAGCCCCCAACACCTGTCTATCAGATCCATCCTCTCTCCCAACTGCTCCAGAAACCCTGAAGAAAACATTACCATTCTACAGATGAGAGAAAAACCGAGGTTGCAGGACCCTTCAAGGACCCCCCAATTCTAAGAATGCTCAAATTCCTTATGTAAAACAATCTTTTCATTATTTCCATAGTTTGCTCTTTTCCAGAATGTTGTGTAGCTGGAATCATGCGGTATGTAGCCTTTTTAAGTTGCCTTCCTTCAGTTAGTAACATACATCTAAGATTCCTCCATGCATTCCCAAGGCTTGATAATTCATCCTTTTCAATGCTGAATAAATTCCAGTGTCTGAATGAACCACAGTTTATCCATTCATCTACTGTAAGACATCTTGGTTACTTCTAAATTTTGTATATTATCAATTAAGTAGCTATAAACCTCCACATGTATGTTTTTATGTGGACATAGATTTTCAACCCATTTGGGTAAATATCAAAGAATGAGATTGCTGAATCATATGGTAAAAGTATGTGTTGTTTATAAAAAACTGTCAAACTGTAATCCAAAGTGGTTGTAGCATTCTGCATTCACACTCGTAATGAACAAGAGTTTCTGTTGTTCCCCATCCTTGCCAACATTTGATGTTGTCAGTGTTTTGGATTTTGGCCACTTGAAGAGGTGTCTCATTGTTGACATTAACCATTTTTAAAAGCTTAAAATTAAATTCAGATAAACACAGGATTTGAGAGGTGGAAAAAAATCTTAGCTCTGGTCTATTTCCCCTCTCTGCCCCAATTGGACTATCCAATACACATATTTCATGGAGAAAAAACAGGTGGAAACAACCAAGTGGTGGCAGGATGGAGGTCACAGCTCCTAACTGCTACTCTAATACTCATCCAACATGTTTGTTTTATCATTTGGAAATTATACTCTTTACAGTGAAGGGTTCAAGAAACACAGATGAGCAAGGTAAAGAATGGGGTCTTCTACGTAACTGGCAACCACATATTCATGAAGGAAATGACTATATTCTCTCCAGGACCCTTACGCTTTCTACATTAGCAGTGAATTCAGATGGTTCTCCAGTGAAGGTGGATGAACTGTCTCTCTCTAGAATCAAGGACTCTGCATAAGGGGTTTGGAATTTTAGCTATATCCCAAGAATTTAGGTCAAAATGATCAGATTACCTGTGTTTTTTAGGAGAACAGGATAACTCTAATTGATCCTTACTTATTGAAGAACTTTTTCTTTCTGGGAAAATTAATCTTCCTAGCAGATTTTTCCAAACCTGTGGGTTTCCCAAGCCGTTTACAAGTTTACCTGACACTTTCACCATTTCTTGAAACTGACACTGGGAAGAGTCTTCAGTAGGAGGTGTGAGAGTGAAAACACCCTTGATGAGTGGTTTTACTTTTATGTCATAGAAATGTAAGCCTGGGGGGTTTTATCTCGCTCACCCAGACAATCATGAAAATGCCATTTCTCACCAATGTCGTCAATTACATCTATCTGTTCAATCCAGAGCCATGCCAGTATAAACAAAGGCATGTCTTTGCTGGTTTCTTTCCTCTAGCTACCATTTTTATAAATTCTGTCTTAACAGGATTTAGGGAGGTAGAGGTTCCACAGTCGAGAGCCTGGCAGATTGGCCAGGACTTGTGCATGTGAACATTCCCCACCTCATACTGCTGAGCACCCCGAACTTGGGGACCTGCTGTTGACTCTTCCAGGATCTCCTCTCCCTTATTTGTGCCCTGCGCTCAGCCTGAGTCCCTTCATAGCTGTGTAGAGTGGATTCTCCTTGGAATGTGACAGGGGCGTAAATAATGTCATTTGACACGGCCATATAGACCACAGTCACAATTTTTATATGTGTTCTTTCTTCATCCTTACAGCCCTATCCCCCAGCTTAGGGCCTGGCACACAGAGGCTGTCAAAAGTTTGGGAGTCAGCACAGAGTCACAGTCAAAAAGCACAAGTTTAGGAATCAGATGGATTTCCATGTTGAAATCCTGAGTTGGTTACTTGACCCTAGTTCGGTGCTTAATCTGAACCTCGGTTTCCTCATCAATCAAATAAGGATGAGGGGGGTCACCCTGAGAGGTAGGGGAAAAAACATTAATTAAAAAGTATATGGCCAGGGCTTAGTGTCTAATGCAAAGCTGGTGCCATCAGGGATGGTGTTACTTGTTGAAAGCAAGTGAAATGAGAATCGGACAGGCACGAGTTCTCCAGGCTTCGTCACCACCTTGCACTGAAGAGACAGGGAACCAGGAGGCTCTTACCGGATACTACAATGGCACAGGTATCCAAGTTAACTGAACAGGTGGTGCTTGAATTGCAATAAGAAACCGGGTCAAGACAGCTGTAGCACTGCAGGCTAAAACCTAGAATCAGAAAGAAAACCTGTCAGGACCAGTTACACCAGTACCCACTCAAGCCCTAGAAACAGAGCAGAGGTTACCACCTCCGCTAGCGTGGGGTGAGATCAGCACTTCTCCTCTGACTGCCTGAGGACCAGCCGCCACCATGAACCACACCGTAACCGTCCAGACCAGGAAGTTCATGACCAACCAACTACTTCAGAGGAAGCGAGTGGTCATGGATGTCTTTTACTCTGAGAAGACGACATACCTAAGACAGAAATTCAGGACAAACCAAGCAAATTCCTCAAGACGACGATAGATGTTACATTTTCATATAGATCGGGAACCCATTTTGGTGTGGTTAGACAACCGGCTTTGAAATGATATATGATTCATTGGATTATGCACAAGTAAGCGGCCCAAACTTCAAACCTGCAAGACCCGTTCTCCACAGGAGAAGAAAACGACCTTAAGCAAACAGTAAAAAACCCCTGCAAAAACAGAATGAAAGTCGGGGGGGTTGGGGTATGGGGACTGCCAAGGTCAATGCTGATGCTGTAAAAAAGCAGAAGGCATGCCGGCGCCGTGGCACAGGCCTGTACTCCCAGCTTCTCTGAAGGCCAAGGCAGGAGGGTCTCAAGTTCAAAGCCAGCCTCAGCAACTTGGTGAGACTCTGTCTCAAAATAAAATATAAAATAAACAGAGAAGGGGCCAGAGCGGTGGCTCAGTGGTTTCGGTGCTTGCCCTGCAAGCGGGAGGACCCGGGTTCAAACCCCAGCACCACGTACACAACTAAGTGTTGGAGCAACGAAGGCCATGTGAAAAAAAAAAAAAAACTAAATAAAGTTGTTTCTCTCTTTAAAAAAAATAAAATAAAATAAACAGAGAAACAAAAAGGGCTGGGATGTGGCTCAGTGGTTAAGTGCCCCGGGGTACAATCCCTGGTATAAAAAACGGTGGCACAGGGTGGGGGTGGGGGGAGTAAGAATAAAAGATTCTGCAATGACGTTATCGCTGGTGACTGCAAAACTTTCACCAGAGGATTTATACACTGTAAAAACTTTTTTAATAATGGGCGAGGTCAACGTCTCATGGAACACCTCCACTACCACACCAATGGCGGTGGTTAGGTCATTCCAACCTCAAACTTACAGCTCCAGCAGCATATTCTGGACCCTCGTGCAAGTTTGAAGGGAATATTCACATTTCAAAATCATCTAACCAGGGGTTGGGGATTTAGCTCAGTGGCAGAGCGCTTGCCTAGCACGTGCAAGGACCAGAGTTTGGTCCTCAGCCCTGAAAAAAAAAAAAACTCAACTAACCATGCGACAGTGAATCTTCCTTCTGCCCTTCAACCGGGATGTGACTAATCAGCAATGTAATGACCTAATAAATGGAAAATATCAAGAGAACAAACCAACAATTCCACCAGCACCTTCCAAGGAAGAATATGCTCACTTAAATAAAGCATATCCTTGTGGATGGAAAATGCGCAGTATTTATTTATATAAAAGACATTTTCAAAGATTACATGCAAAACCTCTTTCCAGAGTATTCTTCACAGGTGAATATTTGCAAGTAATTTGGTGACAGGGAACACTTAATTCTGAACTCAAATGAAGAAAAACACAGTCCTTCCTAAAAGGATTCCACTCCTCTCGTTAGCAGACATATAGTACATATTTGCAGTCAATTACTGCATCGTGAATTTTGTACATCAAAATTTTCTGGAAATGTTTTTCCTCTCGTTATTTATACAAGAGCCATGATCTTGTCTTTTGGCTTGTAAAGCCTGAAATATTTACTGTCTGGCCCTTTACAGGAAGTGTGACAACCTCCTGGATAGGGTATTATCACTGACCTTACCCCGGACCAGAAGTACACATGGCCAAGGACAAGACAACAACTGCCCATTAAACCCTTGTGGGTGGGGCAGCTGGTCACAGCAGAGACCCTGGAACTCAGGGTCAGCTTACATGAGAGGAGACCTGTCCCCAGCTCCCTAATTCAAAAAACAACTATTGCTCCAGTTCAGATTCTTAGCGCTCATCTTTGCTAGCTACACCTTGGGTTTGGGTGGGTTATTTTTTCTTCTCCATTTTTCTAACAACAGTGACAAGAAATAGAAGGGTTACTGTCAATGTGTGTGATGGGGAAAAGTGGAGGAAGCAAGGGTCAAAAGAAATCTTCCCAATTCGCGTGGATATGCCCCCTCTGGTACCAGAATGACCTTCCTGCCACCATGTTGCTTCTGCCATGGCATCAGGATTTGATGAAACCCATGTGAAAAGACATTTTCAAAGATGAAGCATGTAAAATCTCACAGAAGACAGCCAAGGTTAAACTAAGTGTAGGGTTTTGGAGCCTGAGAGCTGAATTCTAGTCCTAAGGTCCAAGATTTGGTTTATAACCTGGGGATGTGGAGATTTTCTCAGAAATCCAGAGGAAAGTAGGTCCTCACTTCTAAGCACAGTGAGGAGTCAAGCTCTCCGTAGCATCTTAAATGGTCAAAATGCCTTTACAGGTGTGAAATCCCACCCACAGAGGACCCTTTGATTTGGGAAGGTTCCAGGAAAAACTCCCTGAAATATTAGTACAAAAAACTCCTCCCTCTCCGCATGGTTTGCAGATCACTGGAGAGGGGAAGTGACTCACCCAAGGACACTCGGCTACAAAGCAGCAGAGCTGGAGATGGCCCCCAAGCCTGTGGGCAGGGCTCCGTCAGACCACTCTGCTTGCTGTGCCCAATGTCAGCATTGGTCGGTGCTGGGCAAGTGGGGAGATGTAATGAGAAGGCGTGAAGACGCCATCTCTCCATGGTCCCTTCCTTGTGCCAGATGTGTGTACGTACGTGTGGGAAGGCAAGAATGGAAGAGTTGGAAGAGTGAGGGTGTTGTGCTAATCTGACTGTTTGAGGACCATTTGAAAAGGTCACCCACAGGAGTAAATCTTCTACTGGCTGGAACTAGTGCTCATTTGGCTCCTTGACAAACTTTTAGATGGATAGGTCAAGGTCCATATTTGGAATTTCCGTGGGGCGGAAATATTGATATCTAACACCTTCTCACATTCTTCTAATGCTCAAATATCTGTGCACTCATGCACGAAGCTCCTCATGAACTGTTATAGGAGGAGGGTTCGAGTAACTTCAACCCTATTTTGCAAGACACAGCTAAGACTGAGATGATAAGGAACTTGTCTGGAGTCACGGAGTTACTAGGCGATGGCACTAGGACTCAAACTCAGCCCATCAGCTCTAACACCCAAGCATGGTTTGGCCAAGACATTCTTCTAACTGTCCTGTGTGGGACAAGAAGGAAATGGTACAGACCGGGGTGCATGGGGGAACTGATATCAAAGACAAATAATTAGTCAGTGGATGTTTTCTTGATATTCTAGTTCCTAACCAAAGGGCAGAGGGGATTTGACTCTCAGGGCCACCAGCTCCTGGGCTGTTCTTCCCCTGATTCCTGGAGGAAGTTGTCCTGTGTCTCAACCTCTGCAACAACAGGCACATCTGTGCTTGATTGGCTTCATTGTAAGGATCAAATGTCTTTTTTTTTTTTTGCCTGTGAGATGTTTCTACCTATGACATGTTGGCCTGTGTCATGAAAGTTCCCCCAAGGGCGCAGCAAAGGAAGTCAGTCTGTCCGTCTGTCTCTCTCTCTCTCTCTCTCTCTCTCTCTCCTGTGTGAATATCACATTCCAATCCTTTGAGAACAGACTTAAGTTATCTCCAGACTTGTCACAGAGCAGCTGAGGGCCCCAACCCCAAGCTTCCTCCGCAGACAAATGTGGACGCTGGAAACAGGACATGATGGACTACTATGACTACAGGAAATACTCTGCAGAGCAGAATTGAGGCAAGAACGAGTGTTGGGACACAGGCGGGCCACATTACAACCTCCTTCCTGGACAAGGACATCAGAGGTGGGCAAGGAGGGGAATAGTGACTTCTCTCTTTTTTCTCAGAAAGCGAGAGAGAGCTCAAGTGTGTCCTTGGGCAAGTTACCTCTTTGCTTCAGTCTCCTCCACTGTCCAATTAGCAGGGAACCCTCAGGGCTGGGAGGATCAGATAACACAGGCTTAGGTTCCCAGCACATGCTGAGCAGTCAGGCTGCATAGCTGGGAACGCTCCCACCAGGCAGAAGCCTTTGTTTTTTGTTATTCTGTGTTACTACTTCCTTTTCTCCCTCCCATGGTAGAGGCCTGGATGCTGTACCAATAGGACACAGGAAGAAAGCACATTTAATCTTACTGATGAAGCAAACCAAGTGGCACTGGTGAGCCGTTGTTACAGAAGGCTCAGAACAGCTTCCTTCCGGAACCAGGAGAAGGGTGGTTGGGGAAGGGGCCCTGGAGCAGGAGTGAAGACAGCAACCCAGACAGAGTTCACATGCTGGCACACCACTCCTGCGTATTATTACACAAGTTATTTATTCTCTTTGAGTTTCGATCTTGTCATTTGTAAAATGGGGGATAAACAGTACTCGCTCCACTGGGTTGACATGAGGACCCAATGAGTAAATACGTGGAAAATGCTTCATGAACTGACTGGCACGGAAGTGCTGTAAGCTTTAGTTGCTGCGGCTGTCACTGAGAGCTAAGGAAAAGGCACAGGAAGGAAGGGATGGGCTCAAAAGGCTCTGAGCACAGTGGGCAGGACCCAAAGAGACTCACACAGCCCTGTAAGGAGGGCATCCATTGCAATCCTTAGGTCGCTAAGGTGAGAAACCACAGGCCTAGGTGAAACCCAAGCTGCTCAGTTCCCCAGCCCTGTAACTCAGGGAGGCCACTGAGGCTGAGGCCACAACTTAGGAAGGAGTCATATAACCCCAGACCCGTAACACTGGAAGCTAAAGAACCCAAGCCAGGCCTGGAAGACGGACTGGGCGGAAACCAAGGCCAGTGGTGTCAGTTCAGTGTCCCAGAAGCCAAAGAGAAAGAAAGCTCATGACCAAGGCAGCGAGATGGTTCACATCTGTGTCCAGAGACTCTGGACCACTCACCAGTGCTGCAGAGGACAGCCAGGATGAACAGGATGAAGAGTCCTTCTCTGCTTCTCATGGTGACTGTGCACAGGATCTGGGAGGAGGGGACAAGAAGAGTTGTTATAGAATAACAAGTGACTGGTGCTTATCTCAGAAACCAGGAGCTTCAGGTCAAGGGGGCCTCAGGAAACATAGTGTTATGGTTTAGATGAAAGTTGTCCCCCAAAAGCTCGTGTGTGACAATGCAAAGGCTAAGGGGAAATGATTGGGTTATAAGAGCCTTAACCTAGTCAGTGAATAAACCCCCTGATCATTAACCGGTAACTGTGGGCTGGTGGGGTGTGGCTGGAGAAGGCGGGTCATCGGGGCCGTGGCTTTGGGGTATATATATTTTGTATCTGGCGTGGAGTCTCTCTCTCTGCTCCTTGGAGCCAAGTCTTCCACCGTGAAGTTCAGCCTCACCTTGAGCCCCAAGGAGTGGATATGGCCTTCTTCGGACTAAGACCACTGAAACTGTGAGCCCTAAAATAAACCTTCCTCCATTAAATTGTTCTTGTTTAGTCACAGCAAAAGAATAGTCGACTAAAACAGAAATGGGGACTGAGAAGCAGGGTTGTTGCTGTAACTAGCCTGACCATGTCGTTCAGAAGCGTTTGGAGCTATTAGAAATTGTGGGAGGTATTTTGGAGAGCTTGGTGATGCAAGCTGGAAAAGCTTTAGATTGATGAAAGCAGATCTTAATCGGCAATTCTGGTGGGAGCTCAGAAGAACGGAATATTGACAGGACTATGGACGGTCAAGATGCTGTTCAGAAGGTCCCAGAGGAAAAGGAGGACTCTTGCAAATAGAGGTCCTGAGTGTTACATTCTGGCTAAGAAGTTGTCTGCATTTTGCCTGCGTCCTCAGACTTTCTGTGAGGCTGATTTTAAAAGCTATGGACTTCTTAATCTGGTGGAAGAAATTTCTAGACAGCATAGCATTCAGGCAGTGGCATGGGTATTCCTGGCAGCTTTTAAACAAATGTGTTGTGGTATTCAGGAACAGAAAACAGAGCAGAAATATAACTTGAACTTGAAAGATGGAAGTAAAACTGCAGCTGAAGAGACTAGTTGTTAAAGACATTACCAAAGAAACGCTAAAGACAGCAGGAAAGACGGCTTGAGGGCATCTCAGGAATTGGTAAGACCACACACATCTCAAACTCGAGGGAGAAAAAGTTCCTTTGGGAAGAGACCACTGGGGCATCCTGCTTGCACAAAGCGGCCTTGGAAGGTTTTCCAGTGCGCTCAGACACCCAGGCACTCAGAGGCTGCCGAAGTTGTGGTCCCTGGAGTCTTGGCTACTGCTTGAGAGGGCCGAGCTTGGCAGGAACCACATGGTGCTGGTACTGCAGGATTGCAGGTTGCTGGAGTTAGGGGGTCATGGTCATCCACCAAGATTTCAGAGGAAGGCCTGGGAGGCCAGGCAAAGTGCCCCAGGGTCAGAGTCACCAGCAGGCAGCCCCTGAGAGGGTGATGCGTGGAGATGTGAGGAAGCCGAAGCTGCTGTGGAGACCCCCGAGATTAAGAAATGCCAGTATTGTGGAACCATTGCTGAGGAAAGCTGCAGGGACTGAACACAGAGGAATCAATGAAGAGGTCATGTGGAGTGCAACCCGGCAAGGCCACGGGGCGGAGCCACACAAGCTCTTTGCACAGAACATCACGATGCCGCGTGCCCCAGATGCTGGACACGGAGTACAGAACTTGTCTACCCAGCTGCATTTTGGACTTGCTCTGGTCTCTTCCCTTCTTTCTCTGCCTCTATTTTACTGAATGGGAATGTTTGGTCTGTGCCTTTATATACTGGACATATGTGACTTTATTTGATTTTTTACAGGAGCTCATAATGAGAGTTTGCCCTGAGTCTCGGAGGAGACTTTGGACTTGAACTTTTGGGCAATCTTGGAACGTTTAGACTATGGGGACTCTTGAAAATAGACTAAATGGATTTTGCATTGTCAGATTGTATGAGCTTTTGGGAGCCAGGGGCAGAGTGTTATGATTTGGATGAAATGTGTCTCCCAAAAGCTTGCGTATGACAAGAAGAAGACTGTGGTGAAATGACTGGGTTATAAAGAGCCTTAATCGGCTGGAGCGGTGGCTCAGTGGTTACGTCGCTTGCCCGGCATGCGCGAGTACGGGGGTTCAAACCCCAGCACCCATGGACACAACAAAGTCTTGGAGCAACGAAGAAGACCACATGAAAAACTAAATAAAATTGGTTCTCTTTCTCTCTCTCTCAGTCTCTCACTGCCCCTCTCTCTTTAAAAAAAAAAAAAAAGCCTTAATCCAATCAGTGAGTTGATCCCAATAGGATTAAATGGTAGCTGTAGGCTTGTAGGGTGTGGCTGGAGGAGGTGGGTCATTGGGGACAAGCCTTTCAGTATATATTTTGTATCTGGCACGGAGTCTCTCTGCTTCTTGAAACCATGCCTTCCGCCATGATGTTCAGCCTCAGCTCAAGCCCCAAGGAATTGACCTTGCCTTCCATGAAACTGAGTCTCAGAATAAACCTTTCCTACTCAAACTGTTCTTGTCAGGTCTTTTAGTCACAGCAAAGAAAAGCTGACTAAAGCACATGGAGAAGGCTCTAACAAACCAAGCAAGAACAGGAAACCTCCAGGCCAGGGTGCCACGAACCAAGTGGTACTCTCAGGTAGAGGGCAGAGCTTCTAGCGCTCCTGCCCAAGACCTCAGCTTACTGAAGAAATGCTGCCCTTGGTGAGAGGGGCAGCTGTGGGGGAATCAAAGCTCACCGGGCTCAGTCAGGAATGGCCAGAGCCTGGCCCAGCTCTAACCTATGGTGGCATGAACCCTTGCGTCAACTCAGCCACTACCAGACCCCCGTTCATTACCACGCGGTGGGAATAATACTCTACTGCCCACAAGCGTGGCTCAGTCCAAAGAAAACACAAAACAATTGCTGAATGCAGCAGCTTCGGTTCCTGCGCTGCTGGTGCACCCCACCTGCTGGCTGAGCTGGAGGGCCAATTCTCCAGGGCAGGAAACTAAACGAAGAGGACCAAAGGGTGCCCCTGGAAGGCAGCAGCGGAACAGGGGGGCGAAGGCTTAGCACGCATGGAAGGTCTGGCTCCCACCTTAAAGATGCAAGGCGGACACCTCTTGGTTCCGCTGGGGAGGTAAAGAGAGGCTCTGCTTAACTTCAGTGACTAGTCCTCATTATGCAAGTGACGAGATGCACAGCAATAAGCATCAGGTGAGAAGGGAAGGCTGAAGCGCCTTGAACCCTCTTTTCAGTCAATCAGAAAATCCCAGCACCACCCCTCCACCCATGGGTCCATCCTGAAATAAGAAGGTGATAGATTGCAGTAAGCGAGGGTGCTCCAGTCTAACTCCCTGAGCCCCACTGGCTAGGACTCAGGCCTGGCAGATAGAGGGGGCCTTTAGGGTGAGTCACCTGCCTTCCTCTGGGTCAGGAAGACAGAGTTCCTAAGCCTTTTTTGGATCGCCATGGTTCTTGTCATTGAAGGGCATCTGCTGTGCAGGAACTGGTTGATGAAGGCCAGCGCAGGACTGAGCAGCTGCAAAGGGCAGGTCTGGCATCGTCCACAGAAGAAAACTGCGTCATGCTGGGGAGTGAGGGTGACAGGGACAAATGGGGCCTGGCCTTTCCTTGCCCCTCCCTCTGCACACTGCCAGCTTCCTGCTTGGTCCCCTGGCTCTGGGGTTATGGATTAGAAAAGGCTCCCTGGCTTCAGGGCAGCAAGGAGAGGTGGGTACGGATCTGAGGTCCCCAAAGAGCAAAGGGCATATCAGGCACTTCCTAAAAGTTCAGAATGGGTGCCACATCAGGTTTCCCCACCGAGTAGGGGGGAAGGAGCCTGCTTACTTAGGTTAGGCAATGGGAAAGGCACCAGCCTGGCAGGAGAAGCTAGCTGCAGGAGACTTCCCTTAGAACGGTTTTTGATGATAACAAACTCCGTCCCTTATGGGGGACCTTTCTGTGAAGTGCGTTAGAAAGAAGTGGCCTGTGCAGAGTGCAGGAATGAGACAATGAACTTGTCAAGGGTGCAGGTGAATCTGTCTGGAGGCCTCTGAACAACGCCTCCAAAGGTTCTGGCTCTGCCACGTACGTACTGTGTGTGACCTTTGACCCCCATTCTCCATCTAGTAAGCATGGGGACAATCACACATGCTGCACACAGCACAATGCCAGGCCAAAGGCGGCCCCCCAAAGCCTACTGCACACTGTGTGCATGTGTGCGGTCATGAGATGAGCAGGAGGAAGAAACTGGAGGGAGTGTTGGTGGGTGCAGTCGGGGGGTGAGGACGGGTGGGCAGAGGGTAGCATTGGGCAAAGAAGCAAGATAAACTCCAGATGGGATGAGTAGGGGGAGATCTCAGGCCCCAGAAGATAAGGCGAGGCTTCTGCTTCCTGGCTTGGAAGTCGAGAGTGAAGTCTAGGCTTGGACTTTGCAACAACTAGCCAGTAGTCGCTGGAGCTGCTTCCCTGAGGTGGCTGCAGGAGAGCAAAGGCGGCAGAGGAAGCAAGTGGCCAGCGTGACCTGGAAGCCAGGACCCTGCCACCCAAATCAAAAGAGGCCCAGGTCTTTGTTAAGCATTACTAACGTGGGTTTCCAAGAGCAACATGACCGTGTGTGTGTGCATGTGTGCAGGAGGAACAACAGAATGTTTTGAAGCCATTTTATAAATGCCCTAAAATGTTGACAGTAACATTTCAAGTAACATTAAGCAGGATTATCTGTGACTCTTTTGCTTCCTGATCCTTTACCTTTTGCCATCCATCTCTCTAATATTCTTGGCACATGCCTATAATTCCAGCGGCTTGGGAGGCTGAGGCAGGAGGATTGCAAGTTCAAAGCCAGCCTCAGCAACTTAGTCCTAAGCAACTTAGGGAGACCCTGCCTCAAAAAAAAAACTAAAAAACAGGCCAGGGATGTGGCACAGTGCTTAAGTGCACCTGGGTTCAATCCCTGGTACAAAAAAAGAAAGAACGAAGAAAGAAAGGAAGGAAGAAACAAAGAAGCCAAGTATTATTTTTACTTTTATAATCAGAAATATAGGAAAATCCACACCTAATAAATGTTTCCCATTTATTAGCCCTATATCATGTATCTTTTGATAAATCTGTTTCAAAATTTCAAAAATTAAAAAAAATTCAACATTATGGTCTGAAACTCCTCCCTAGTCTAAAATACCCTCCATTGCAAATTTTCTAAAAAACCATGTCCAGGGGCTGGAGCGGTGGCTCGGTGGTTACGCCGCTTGCCTGGCATGCGCGAGTATGTGGGTTCATACCCCAACACCACAATGAAGTCTCAGAGCAATGAAGGCCACATGAAAAACTAAATAAAAATTGTTTCTCTCTCTCTCTCTCTCACTGTCCCTCTTTCTTTAAAAAATAAAAATAAAAAACCACGTCCATAAATTAAGTGCAGATAAGATGATGGGTAACCCAGAAGTGCTGCCAGCACAATCAAACCAAGCACAACTTAAAAGGATGGCACACCCAGGTGTCAACCTCTCTCGTTTCTAAAAATGTAAGGACGCAGTAACAGCAGTGGGTTGGTTACTATGGACTATTTTAACAACACTGCTATTGTTCAATGCAGCTTAGTTTTCCCAAAGAATGCACTACTGGAAATCCCAAGACTGTGACAAATCTTTCTCCTCTGAGGGTAGGCAATTCTCAAACACAGCCAAAAGGCATTCTGAATGCGGGCCCATTGGAAAACACCATTTTGGGGCTGTAGATCACAGTTTAAGCCAGTCTTATGTAGTAATGGCACATTTTTCTGGGTGGCCCCTTAACTAACTCTAAAGTAGATTTCTAAATGGGAGCTCCAAGTAGGCTGTTCATCCCAGGAGTAAGGAAACAGTCATAGTTAAAGAAACGAAGAGCAGAAGTCCAACGATAAGGAGTTGAATAGACTATGGTTCTGTCCCGTGCTGAGGAAATACAATCATGAAGAATTACAGGAATAGAAGACTGCAGTTCACAAAGTACAGAGAAAAAAAAACAGCTTAAAAACAGCTCTAATTTTATTACTCTTTCTTTTAAACATATCTGTATCTATCTACACACAAACGAACATGCATGCACACACCTGCATAAAGAATGTTTGGAACGCTGTATCAATTCTTCTAAACATTTTGGAACATGTTTGAAAGAGTGACAGAATTAAGAGCAGTTTCTCATGCTTAACTTTTATATTTTTTTTTAACAACAAGCGTTTTTATAGAAAAATCTCTTAAGTACATTATTTTAATGTACTCATGCCTTATTTCATTTCTAGTTTTTTAACTTTATTTTTCTACCACTCTATCTGATTAGGCATAAAAATATTCTGCCTCTCAAAATTATTTACTTTGAGATAAAAATAAATGCTTTGGGTGTGTGTAGTGTGTGTCTCTGTGTATGTGTGTGTGTGTGTGTGTTTTCTCCCATGCCTGTCCGAATGGCTATTTTGGTAACATCCTACATTTGTAAAAAATGAGGCCTGGGTGATTTTCTAGTATCTCCTAAAACTGACAGCTATATTCTAATGCCGATTTGTCTCCAATTATACAGCCTTGAAACAGTCAAATCTTTTACCTCTGTTCTTAATTTGTAAAGTGGTCAATAATGATTTTATAGGAGGATAGAACATAAAAATAAGACTTGAAGGTTTTAAAACTCAACACAGACTGGAACGTCCTGCGTCACTTTACGAGACCAACAAGTAGACAGATGCACAGGCAATCCTGGTGTTGACTCTGTCCTGGGCTCAGACCTTACCTGGAAAGAATATTTTGGTCAAGATGCCACATTTCTGAATTTCTTCTAGTTTACCAGGATAGACAAATAAATAGCTGTTGAAGCCAGGAGAAATGGTCGCAGGAACCAGGACTGTTACATTTGAGAAAGTGAATCAGAGAGTGTTACTGACTCCAAACTGCTGAGGAAGAGAGGGAAGGTTATTCCAAGTAATTTCCAAAGACAGAAAGAGGATCAAGGAGGGAGGTATTTTGGATTTGAACAACTGCTGTTTACCATCTATTATGTGCCCTGCCACACACCAGTTGGGTGCTGAGTTAACTGGCAGCACATCTGGAAAGCAGTTTCCTTGATGAAATGTAAAAAGCACCCCATCAGTTGGAAATACTCAGATGGTAGAGGTCACAGATCAGAGATGCGGCAGAAAAGATTCCTACAGGAGACAACAAGAGGTCACAACAAGATTGCGGAAGTATTAAAGACCCTCTTCTATAATAAAACCTACCTGACAATTATTTATTGATTTCCACCCACCTGAGATGCCAGAGGAAACTGCAAAGTAGCAAAGTGATTTACAAAGACAGACATCCCTTATCAAGTTGCTGACAATGTTTGGGGTAGCAAATGTTTGGAGTATTGGGGTAGAAACTGTAGTGTGAGTCTATATCATATTATTTTAAATGGAAAAATAAAAACATAGTACTATCTACCCAAAAGACCTGAGTCCCCTAAATGTCAATTAAAACTATACTTATTAGGACTGGAGCAATGGCTCAGTGGTTACAGTGCTTGCCTAGCATGCGCAAGGATGCGGATTTGAACCCCAGCACCATGTACACAACCAAGTGTTGGTGAAGCAAAGGGCAGATGAAAAACTAAATAACGTTGATTCTCTCTCTCACTATCTCCCTCTCTCGTTAAAAATATATATATATTTACATATATGCATATATTTAGAACCAATATGGAGGAACTTGAGCAGAAAACATTTAACACATTAAATGCTGATTTAGTGATGGAATTCTTAAGGCATTTGCTGGTGGGTATATTTACTACTATGAAGTAGGTTCTACAGTCTCGACCTCTACTACCTGGTCATCACTTCAACAGTAATTTTTTTGTTTGTTTCATTTTATTTTTTTAAGAGAGAGAGCGAGAATCAATTTTATTTAGTTTTTCATGTGGCTTTCGTTGATCCGACACTTTGTTGTGTACGTGGGTGCTGAGGTTTGAACCCACATCCTCACGCATGCCAGGCAGGTGCGGTAACTGCCAAGCCATGGCTCCAGCCCTTCAATAGTAATTTGTGCGCCCACTGTGTGCAAGAGCATGCTGGGCACTGGTTATAATGATTGCTGAACAAGGCGGGAGCCTTATAATCTAGTAGGGATGGACGCCAGCGAGTGCCAGAAGGAAGAAAATACAAGAGGGTTGCCACACTGGTTGTCAGTTTCACTGAGCATCCAAATCCCAGACTGTTGGACCCCTACCCCTGGAGCCTGGATTCAGTAGGTCTAACGCAGGGCCCAAGAATAAGCATTTCTAGCTGGTTTGCAGGTTCTGCAAGCTGAAAAGCACTAGGTTAAAGTGGCCTGGCACAAGGGCAAGGCTGCTTTACACAGGGTTGAAAGGGTCTCCCTTCTGGAGCTGTAAAAGGAGCTGTTGGTTCTGATAAAATAATCAGGAGCTTTTTTTCTTCAGGCTGTGTGTGATTACACCACTGGATGTAATATGTTACCTAATGCAAGCCATTAGGCAAGCCCTTGTTTCTGTGTTAACTTCCATGTGGCGAGCAAATATGCTAGGTCAATTGCTATGCTGGGGACTGTGGCCACAGGAATGGAGTTAATGTTCATAACAGTGCTATTGAGTAAAGGTAACCTCTGCTCCAATTATAAGGAACAGAGGATGGAAGAGAACTAGTTTGCATAACTGTGGCATTCAGAATAACGTTCCTTACCTGCAAAGATGTACACATCCTAATTCTAGCAATCTATGACTGACTAGAAGCACCCTTACAAGGCAAGTGACTTTTATTATTTTTTTAATTTAAAAATTTTTTTTAAAGATACAGGGACAGTGAGAAAGAGAGAAAGAGGGAATCAACTTTATTTAGTTTTTCATGTGGCCCTCGTTGCTCTGAGACTTCATTGTGTACGTGGTGCAGGGGTTCAAACCCGCATACCTGCACATGCCAGGCAAGCACCGCCGTAAAGGCTGAGTCACTGCTCCAGCCCCAGCAAGTGACTTTTAGATGGGACTAAGATGATAGAGATTATTCTGGATCATCCAGTGAGAACAGTGTAATCACAGGGTCACTAAAAGTCAGAGAGGTAAGCAGCAGATTTGTCAGAGAGATCAGACAGCAGACCTGAAGAGAGATGACCTTGACCCACCATTGCTAACCTTGAAGACAGAAAAGCTTCCCCATGGCAAGGCAGCTTCTAGAAGCTAAGACCAGTCCTCAGCTGACCCGACTTCAGCCCTCCACTCACAAGGGCTGTATTCGCCTATAACTGGAGTGACCAGGCACACGATACCCCCATCCATAGCCTCAAGAAGGGAACGCAGCCTGCCACCTCAACTTCATCCCCTATGCCACCTGAGTCCAACTCCAGATGGACCTTAACTGTAAGGTTAATAAATTGTGTTGCTTTAAGCTGATAAACTTGCGGTGATTTTTTTCTGCAGCAATGAAAAAAACAATATAAGGCAGGTGCAGTGGCACCCTCCTGGAGTCCCTGCTCCCTGGGAGGGAGAGGTGGAAGGAGGCCTTGAGCCCAAGGGTTCCAGACCAGTCTAGGCAACGCAGCAGCATGAACCGATCTTGAGAAATGAATAAAAACAAAAATCCCAAAATAAAAGAATAACATAGCAACCTCATTCCCAGAAAGTGGTAGAAGAGTGTTTAAAGTCAGATCTGAGCTCTGAATCATAACGCTGCAGAGGGGAGACAGTGAATTCAGATTATGATATTCAGTCGAGGGGCACGAAAAAACATTCCTCTTTTCTTTTCTTCTCCCTTCCTTTTCTTTCTTTTTTTTTTTTTTGGTTATTTTTGTTGCAGTGCTGGGGATAGAACCCAAGGCCTTGCACAAGTGCTGTATCACTGAGTTACATCCCCACTCTAAGAAGAAATTATAACATTCACAGATTCTACAGGATTCACAGATGCCCACAAGTACAGTTACTGCTCCTGGGAGCCTAGGGCTGATGATCTTCCAGACTAGACAGGTCCTACAAAATAAAAACCCTTGCTGAACTCATTTTATAGGAAATTAATGAAGGCCCAAAGGGATTAAATTACCTGCTGCAAGGTGACAGGTTAGCAAAGCTGCAATGAACTCATCTTGCTTCTACTCATCAGGGGCCGGTAACTCACAGTGGCCTAACTAGCGTTAGCACCGTCGGGTACCTGGAACCTTGTCCTTAAAACCTTGCACATGCTATAGCCAAGAATGCTGAGGCACCCCAGGATGAGTTACTCAGTTCAAAACAGCAATGACATCAGCAGGTGGAGAAAGAAAACTACCATCATAATGGAAAAGCCCCTCCCAAACACCCCAGGTGCCAGAAACAGCCACCCCAGAACTCCTGCCCATAGATATGCAGTGTCCCATACATGGGTGCCTCTCTGATTTGTTCCACTAAGCAAATCTCTGGCCTCTCATCCGGTTCCTTCCATTCTAAAACCCCTCTCTTATCTTCCAAACCACTCAGCAGAATGGGATGTTTTCCTTGTATCGAAGTTTCCACTTTCTACTGTGAACGTGCATGCCACGACTTTCAGTTAAGTTCAGTTGTGCTGAGGACACTCCTTCCTCATCTCCGCATCATAAATCAGCCACACACTGCAGAAGCCATAATGGGCAAAAACACTGCCACCTCCCTCCGCTGACAGAGGTTTCTGTGCCTTCTTCTGGGGAGAACTGGGAGTAAATTTCCTCCAAAGGGGGATCTGAAAAGCTGCTGAGGGATCACAGGGGATCCTGAAAAATGACCAGAAAGGTGATCGTTTAGTTGTTTGCCACCGCCCTATGCGGTGAGGAACATCATCTTACAAGAAAATGAGAAATCGCTTGCTGCACTATCTACGGAGCTCCCGCTTCCTGAAGGTCACTGTCTAACCTTTTGTTCTGGTCGACTCGACTCTAAAGACCGCGCGGCGCAGCAGACCTGGGAAAACAAACAGTCTGTGGTCCAGTTCTAAATGCGGACCTGCAGGGGAGCGGAGGGCGGCGCCGGGCCGCGGAGGGAGCGCGCTCCTTTTCTTACGGAGGGAGTCCTCTCTCCACCGTGCAGGAGCTGCCCCGGAGGTAAAGGAGGGGTTGGGGGTTTTGGGGGAGCTGTCCCGCCCCCCGCCTTTGCCAGGAGGTCAACCCGAGCCACCCTCCACCCCAGCTCTTCTGCCCCGCTATGGGCTGGGAAGCGGGGCGCGCGCACGCCGGGGGCCGGGCTTTACCTGGATGCGCCCGGGTCCGCTGCAGCCTGCGCCGCGTCTGCGCCCAGCCGCACCGCGCTGCCACCTCGGCTCGCGACCCGGCGTCCTCCCGCCCGGGCGACGCCCAGCGAGCTCCGCCACGCCCCGGCGCGGCAGGGACAGGGATCGCGCGGCCCGCACCCACCCACTCCTGCACCGAGAGCCCGCGGCCCGGCCGCCTCCGGCACCTGGCCCTGCCGCCGGGGCACTGAAGTGGTTGGCACGCTCCTCTGACTTGTTACCGAAAATAAACACCAGCCGCTCCAAAGGACTTCGCATCCCCCGCCCCCGCATTAAAAAACGAACACGAGATTAACACGTTTTCCGAAGCTGCTTTGTGTCCAAACGTGAGTTCCCGGTGAGTTGTCAGCCCGACACTCATTTCTGCTCCCAGGCTGCGACCGTTCCCAAACAGCCTCAACCACAGCCCCATCTGTGCCTTGTGTTTTCCTTGGAACCAGGACAAAAAGCTGCCATGGTTTAGAAACTTTTGTGGGCAGGTCAGGGATTAGCAGCGCCATTTATTTTGACACGAAGATGTAATTTTGTTTGTTTTCCACTTGGAAAGCGTCATGCTTACTGCAGAACCAGTTATTTTCTTTTTTTCTGGTGGTTGTTTTAGTTGTGGGGGCGGCGAGGGGAGGAGCAACGGACTAAAAATAACAAATTTACTTCCAAGAGTGTGGCGGCCTCCTCGGGACAAGAAGCTTCCGTCTCAGGACCGCTTGTGCTGAATTGGAACTGGGAGAATTTAGGAGTAAGATGCAAGCTGCGCGATTCATGTCTTGACTTGTGCCTTGCACCTCGCTCCTCAACGGGCTTTGGGATGTCACCGAATGAGTGGTGCTCAGATCCTGGTTTTTCTCTATATAAATGGTAGTTTCTTAAATCAGAAGGACTTGCTTTGGTTACAGGGCCCCCTTTTTCACAGAGCCCCCCTCTTCACCCAGATTCTTGTGATTAGACCAGAAAGATTTCAGAAATGTTGCTCAGAGTAGCATGCATGAGATTACAAGGATTAGGAAAACGGAAAAGGGGACACTCTCAAGGGAGAGAAAGGGTGCTGTTGATTGGGGGGATGGGGTGAGATGAGGCTGGATTCTCTGCTCCCACTGGCAAAGAGAGTCTTGGCCAACTACAAATTCCAGCAGCCAAAATAGCCTGCTTCTAGTGTTTGCAGCGATTCTCAGTTAAAACTGGGAATTTGGGCTGGCTGCAGGGTCTGTAGCCAAAATAGTGTCAGCAGCTCTCCAGCTAAATGTTGCTTGCAGCTCTTGGTGTAGTGGAAATTCACCCTGAGGACTCAGCGCCAATCTTCTGGGTTCCTGTCTCATGAATTTGAAGAATGAAGTCCAGGGACAACCAAGGAAGGAGGAATAAAAGGAGTAGGATTTATTTAAGGAAGGAAGGCAAAGACTCCGAAAAGTGGAGGGGCACCTGGAAGCAGGATACCGTCTAATGGAGGTCCGGCCAGGGGTTATATTGATCTGGGGTATGAGCATAATTAACATTCATGCAAAACATTTATTTAGGAATGCATCTACATCATTGGTTGAAATCTATGCAAAGCAGGCATTGAAACTTAGTACCAAAGTCATTGGTTAAAATCTATGCAAAACAGGGAGCAATTCTTTCCAAGTTCCCATCTGTGTCACCCCCATTTCCTAGTTTTCCCCCCTTAGGGACAAAGGAGTTGCTCCCACAGGTGAGCCTCATGGTCATTTGCTTATGAAGGCCCTGAGTAGGCCCTGTCACTCACTCTCTACCAGCTAGCTCCTCAATGGGGCCCGTTGTCCTGGCCTGACTACCTAGCCATTTTACTCTCTCTCCTAAAACTGTCTCGGTGTCAGAAGGACATAAGCCCCTCCTGACCTCCATTTTTGTTGGGGATCCCAAGGAAGTTCCCAGAGAGTTCTCCTAGGTCCTCCTTTTGACTTTTTTTTTCCTACAGAAAAAGAAAGTTTATTCAACAAATAGTGTGGTGGTAGGGAACTAGATAAATATTTTAAAAATGAATGTGCATCTGTCTTACACAATACATAAAAAATTTGAGTGGAATCACATATATAAAAGCTAAAATGATAAATTTACAGGAAGAAAACATAAAATGCCTTCCTGATCTTTCTTGGAACAATCAAACATTCTTTAAAAACAAGAATCTTTAACACAAATTAATCTACTTTGTAAAACTGGTATTGATAAAATGTTTTAAATGTGTGCTCATCAAAAGAAATACTAATACAAAAAGAAAAGCCCAAACTGAATGTATTTGCAATAAATGTCAAAAGACTTGTATCCAGAATATATTTCTTTTCCTTTCTTTTTTTAAATGGGGTGGGGGAAGGGAGAGAGAGAGAGGAGAAAGAATGAATCAACTTTTATTTATTTTTTCATCTGGCCTTTGTTTCTCTGACACTTAGTTGTGTGAGTGATGCTGGGGTTCGAACCTGGGTCGTGTGCATGCCAGGCAAGTGCTCCAACTGCTAAGCCACCACTCCAGCCCCCAGAATGTATTTCGTGTAACTGAACAACAAAAGATAAACAGCCCATTGACCTATACAAAAACACAAATATTGTTTAAAAAAGACATAGAGGTATCAATAAAGATAAATTTGTCCTCACTCTCATTTTTTGTTATTTAGAACATTTTGTTCCTGAGTTTTTTTTTTTTTTTTAAAGATAGGAGGACAGTGAGAGAAAGAGAGAAACAACTTCATTTAGTTTTTGACATGGCCTGCGTTGCTCCAACACTTAGTTGTGTACGTGGTGCTGGGGTTTAGAACCCAGGTCCTCGTGCTTGCCAGACAGCGCTGAAACCTCTGAGCCACCGCTCCAGCCCCTGTTCCTGAGTTTTAACCACTTTACAAAACATACATGATTTTTTGGAAATGTAATCTTATTTCTCCCCCTCCATTTGGTTTGGTAAAGTGCTGGTAATAACTTTATGTCTCTTCTGTTAACACATTTTCTGCACCTGTAGGACATTTACATCACTTTTCATCCAGGTATTCTGCACATTGCTGTTGGTAGCTATAAAATTTCTAAAAAGCAGTCTTAAAATTTTTAATAAGAGGTTTTGAAATGTTTGTGATTGAATCAGTAATCTCTCTCCTGAGAATTTTCCATAAGAAAATAATTTGAAAATAAAAAATCAAAAAATAAAATTAAAAAAAAATTTGAAATCTGTACAGAGGTTTACAAAAATATCAGGGACCTGAAAGTTTCATAATGGAAGCTTTTCATAAAGGGGAACAATTATTGTATAAATTGGGATGCCTTTATACAATGAAAGGGTAGGTGACTATTTTTAGTTAGTTTTGCTTATTATATATATTTTCATGCATTCTTGAAACTATTATATTGATTATATTTCAAAGGAAATTTATTTGAAAATTTAAACATCTTTTTAAGATGATTATATAAACACAAAAGTGTAGTTATTAAAGTTGTATATATATATATCTTTTTGTGTATTTAAAATAGTTGCCTTATAATTTAAAAAACACAGCTAGTAGGGCAAGTCTTTTAGAAGCAAATTAGTTTTCTTAGGGGCTGGAGCGGTGGCTCAGAGGTTTTGGCACTTACCTGGCAAGCACGAGGACCTGGGTTCAAACCCCAGCACCACATACTCAACTAAGTGTTGGAGCAACTAAGGCCATGTGAAAAACTAAATAAAGTTGTTTCTCTCTTTCTCTGTCTCTCTCACTGTCCCTCTCTCTTAAACAAAAAAATTATTTTTCTTAGAAATTGACATGTCCAAAGTCCTTAAAGCTTATATACAATTTCAAGCTCATGGAGTAAACTAATAGTTTTGTAGATTGCTTATAACTTAAGTAAAAATCTAAAGAACAGAAAATTCAGAGTGGCTCTTGGAAGCAGATTTAAAATAGTTTTACTGGAATAGAAAACAAGGCTATTTCTTTTAGACACTTTATCTTGTAATTGCAAACTTCAAAGCAGAAGTCTTCAATTCACTATATTGGTTGAAATGCATTCCTACTAATTAAGATGATTCTTCACTGGGTACTGTGTATCCTGATTACCTTTTAGGATTTTACACAGGCCATAATCAGGCACTGTAATCTGTATTTATTTCGGCAACAATTTCCTGCCGTTATAGTCGTGAAGGTCCTTTCATGTTGTCTGTTTCTGACTTTCCAAGACAGTTCAAAGCATTATTCAGCTTGAGGAAGCGGGAGCCCAATTTGCTGTTCAGTATGAAATCCAAAATTTCAGTCTCATAAACTTTAAAGAAAGCACCTTTTTTTGTTAATTGAAATTAAAATGTGTAAGTTCTTTCATATTTATGATTTAGGAAAGGAAAATGTTGTTGAGGAAAAAACTATCTGGGGAAATTCCCAGAGTTGAAGTTTTATACTGCCATGTAATATTTTATATTTTTTAGAAAAATATGTACTATTAAACATCTGCTTATTTTGATAATTTACATATTATAACTGAAGTAAATACATCAGTAACAATCATGATACATAAATTACTGTATTTTGAAGTGTATTTTTCCAGTGGCTTTATTTTTATGTTTTACAATATGCGTGACTTTTTGACTCACAGCAGGATGTCAGACATTCAAGTCTCCACGGTGCAGGACAACTCTAGGGTCCATGCTGAAAGGTTCTGATTGGAACCTGTTCTTACAGATTTTATGTTAGGGGGAATTATCTTTATCTCCGTTTGTTTTGGGATCTGGTCTGTGTAAATATCACAAAGTCCCCCCACTCACCACCCCCACCCCCCGGACGACTGGCATTCTTTTTGTTGGCATTCTGGGCCTACATTTCTCCTGCTGATAGCAGGTTGTTTTCTGGTAATGTGCCCTGTGGACTTAAGCCAGGTTGGGCTGCAGGTAAACTGCTTTTTAATGAAGAACGTAGGGGTCAGCACAGTGGGCCTGGTCTATAGAATTGTTCCCTTAACCTCAGGGTCCTACTACTCATGTCTGTCCGTTCTGCTTCTTCCTATGGTGGTTCACCAAGCTCTTTCACATGTAATAGATCCATTCTATTAGCTATTCCCCCCTCAAAACATTGAATTCTGAGATGCTGATTGTTATTTATTTTTTTAAAGAGGGGGACAAAGAGAATCAATTTGTTTTTCATTGCTCTGAGACTTTATTGTGTACGTGGTGCTGGGGTTTGAACCTGTGTACTTGATCATGCCAGGCAAGCGCTAAAACTGCTGAGCCACCGCTCCAGCACCCTTGCTCTTTATTCTTGACTATTCAGTCTATCCCCTAGTAATTTGGCATTTCTGCGGTTGGACTGAGAATTACTGCCTTTGGAGACTGTTGGGATCCCCTCTGCTTTATTTACCCTGGGGGTATGCATACTTGATGATTTGCAGGTCTTCACCTTTCCTCCCACATCTTCATATTCAGATCCCGCTCCTGGGCATCTTCACCTGCTTGTCCCACAGACACCTTGAACTCAGTGTATATTAATCTGAACTCATCGCCAGAAACCAACTGCTTTTCCTACAATTTTTCCGTAAATGGTGCCAGAAAGCTGGGAATGAAGTTTGATGTCTTCCACTCCATCACATTTCCTCACCAACTCCTGACTCCTTTGCCAGTTCTCTCAATTTCGTCTCCACTTCATTCCCCCCATTGCTACTGCCCTAGTTCAGGTCTGTAGCTTGTCCGGACTGTCACAATTCCTTCATACCAAGTCTCCATGCTGCCCACGTTAATTCCTACATCCCTGGCCTCTTCTTCATCCTTCACAGAACTGCCGGAGACCTAGCTTACCTCGCTAGCCTTGTGTCTAATTCCTTATTTTCCATTGTTTTGCCCTTTTCTCACCATCCTTCGAGTACAATGATTTGTAGTTGCCAACCTGCAACCACGAGGCGACCTTTGACAGTGTTAAGAATGGCAGCAGAAAGACGCATTGAATGTGGACCGCTGATGGCGCCATTGTACCATCATGTTGGTCCTGAGCTCCTGCCTCCGATTTTTCACAGCAGAATAACACCTTTGACTATTTAAGCTACTGTTAATTCAAGTATGTCTCATCCTGAGTTTTAGGCACCTGCGTATAACAGTTCTCAGGAGGCCTCAGGGCTAGAAATGGACTTTGCCCACATACTAAGAGAATGCAAATTCAATGGGAGGATTAGCAAACTTGAAGAGCAAGATTAAATGGGGTTTCAGGGAAGGTCCTGCGCTTCATCAGTACTCTGGAAACTAAAAGGCCAGAAAAGAGGTGACAAAAACTGACAAGGGACCAGTTTTAATACCCAACATTAACTATAGTTTTTAACCACTAGTTTATTGGGAAAGGTAGTTTTTAATAAGTGTGTTGATGCTAGGATCTGTAGGTCTGCCCCCCATCCAAATTCATGTTGAAATTAAATCCCCAAAGCAATAAAAACTAATGAAGTGGGCCTTTAGGAGGCCAAGAGACTACGTCCCCAGGAATGGGATTAGTCCCTTTAGGAAAGAGACATGAGCAAAATAAAAATAAAAAAGGGTTTAGGGATATAGCTTAGGTTTTGCCTCCCTGGGTTCAATCCCCAGTACTGAAGGGAAAAAGAAAAAAAAGCCTGAGAGCTCATTGTCCCCTTCTGCTGTCTAAGGGATCTAAGGGTACAATGAGAAGGCTCCATTTTTGAGGTACAGTACATAGGCGCTCTCCAGACCCCTTGGTGCCTTGTTATAGAAGCGTAAATGCACAGCTGATTTAAAAAAAATAAATAGGCAACCTTTCACCCAAGCCTGGGTTTTGCTCTAACCTCCAACTCATGTTATTACCCAGCAAAGGCATAGCAACACATAATCTAGGGGAACCATAGATATGTAGTGGGGGAAGAGGGAGGGGAAAAGGAGGGAGGATGGGGATGGAATCTAGGGAGATAATCAGCAATGTAGCATACTCTTTACCTCCACCACCAGAATCCAAATACTTATGCGATGATTTGTGGAAAATTCACAATCTAAACATCAGTTGTAGGGGCAAAATTATAGAAGAAACAAGAGACTGGAGTGTGGGTGAAGTGGGGGTAACTGGTTTATGAGCAAATGCATATCATATTGTTACTTTATATGCATTTATGATTGTACAATAACTCCTTAATTAAAAATTAAAAGAGAGACATAACAGAAGGACTTGGTAGCCTGACTGTACAGTCATGTGTCACTTAGTGACAGGATGTATTATGAAGAACATGTCATTAGGAGATTGCGTTGTTAGGTGATTTCACTGGGCAACAATCCCAGAGCGTGTTTATGCAAACGTAGATGGAATTGATGATTTGCTCTAGCAAGTAATTTCCCTCCCCAATCAGCTTATCTAGTTTCCAAAAGTTCTTCAGCTGCCTTCGTATCAACACTCAGACTCACCACTTTCACATTATGGAATGAACAATTCCCCCACCATTTAAACCACCCAGAAGTAACAACAAATTCAGTATCCTGGTCAGGTTGAGCCCTTCCTTTTGACATTGCAAACAAATTCTTTTTTTTGGGCTGTGATCATAATGATGAATTTCTGTCCCTGGTCTTCAATCCAGGTTGTTACAAGCTTCTCCACACCTAATACAGACCCATCTGAATTTCTGCCTGTCCTGTTGCCTTCAGTGAAGCGGATCCTTTAACAGCTTCCATCATTTCGCTCCTGTTCTTCAGGTGGCACAATGGCAGGATGGCTGACTGGTGAGCAATAACCATCACTGATTTTTCCACTTCCGTAGTCCTTGGTGACTTTCCATTTGCAGGTTCATCACTTGACACTGCCTCTTGCTGGCAATATTAGCAGTGGACTTTGTTTCCTTAGAGGCCGTAATGAACAAAATAACACACGATTAAACCAAGCATAAGCAAGAACGATGCATTCGAGAGATGTGGTGAACACAAGGTGGATGGGGCTGTTGCTGACTGAAACATCACTGTGCAGTATGTGACTGTATTATATGAAAAATAAGCAGGGAAAAAAATGACTGAATATTTCAGAACACTCTGCCATGAGTCAACAGGAATGCGGAAGTTTACCTTCAGGTCCTGCATTGCAGCTGCTTAGCCCTGAACACCACTCCCCCTTCCTATTATTTTCTCTACAAAAGAACCCTTCCTGGGGAAAGTGGAAGGTGGAGCACAGAAGAGGGCACAGTCAAAGCCAGGAGATGACTGATGGGCCTGCTACCCTCTGGCTGCAGGCCAGTGTACTGATCCCTCCTCCCTCCTTCCACCTTAGAGCAAAGGCTTATGAATATTAGCTTGTGGGACCGTAGGCAATTACAAGAAATATAGGGTTGAAACCAAATTTTTTTTAAAAGATGAGTTTTTGACACTTTAAGGATTTCATTCCCAACTCTCAATTATATATAATTACAAAAAAAAATCCATGTTTCAGAAAAACATCCTCAATCCTAACATAAAATCCATGTCACTTATCACAAAGTTAGACGGTCAGGTGTATAAAGGAGAAACTAAACAGAAGCAGTATTTACAAATTTAGACAACATGAGACACTGTGAAGAAACTTTTGGGAATAACACACTACATACTTTCACACACTACATTTCCAAGTGATGCCTCTGAAAATAATAAGATAAAGGTCATAGTATGAGGACTTTAACTTAAATTCAAAGTTATTATGTTGAGGACTTAAAATTCAACGTTATAATTATGAAAGCTTTAACCTCAAGGATAGACTGTCTAAGAAAAGACAAACCATTAGCATTCAAGTTATTTAGTCAATTAGTTCCCCGTGAGTACAAAATATTAGTTATCACTAAATGGATTAGCCTAATTACAAATTTTGTTCATTTCTAAATATTTCACAACTGTAAGAAGTCTTCTCACAGAATCATTCACATAGTTTCTATCCTTGAATAGGTATTTCTGCTACATTTTAAATCCTTATTCAAAACGATTCCCTTTCCATTTCTGTATTTTTGTAAGTAGAAAATATTTTAAAACAAAGAACTATCTGTTCCTTAGCTAGAAATAGGAACTACCTGTTCCTCCACCAACTCCTGGAAGAGAAAAAAACAAAAACAAAAAAAAAACAAACCCAATTCCTCTTCTACCTCAAAACCACAAAGCAAACCAAAACCATCCAATTCCTAATGTAGTGTCGTCCACAGCCCAGGGCCTGGAACAGTATTTCATGCTAATTTCCTGCTATATGCTGAGCACAATTTAGTTATTTACATTATTGAGAAATCTATTTAACAGACTAGAGTCATCCAGTGCTTCCGCCAGCAGAAGGCGGGCTAAAAAAGGCGGGAGCAGCGGCGTCTGCGAATGGGGACGTCGAAGACTCTCCTCCTTCTCTCCTCTTCTTCATCTTCATCTGATTCGTCCATGTCGGCTGAATCATCGTCATCTTCTTCTTCCTCCTCCTCTTCTTCCTCTTCCATCTCTTCATATTCATCAGGACCCATTTCCTTGAAAGAGAAAACAATCTTTTGATAAGAAGAATGGCCAACAGTTTTTTATAGTAATTTAATGCAAATTCCCATTCTTCTAGAATCCAAACCTGCCAAAATGAGTTCTGACAGACTTTAACAGTATATTTTCATAAAGCACATGCTGAACAGAGACTCTAAAATATGCACTGTACCACATGTTAAGTAATGCTCAGTATGTGGTGGTAAACATATTTCATTAAGACAATACTCATTCCCAGACAGGAACTGGTAATTCATACAAGGCAGCAAATACATTATTCTTAACATTCTAAGATAAAGTTTGCCTGCACTTCTCATACTAATGTACTATGTAACAAGGCTTGATCTACATACTTACAGAAAAGAGGACATGAAAATATCAGCTATGAGCTCTAGTGGTAACTTCCATAGACTGTCAGAAAGGTCTGATTTTTACTGAGCTCCTACTACAAAGACACATCATTTTAATTCAAA
The DNA here is from genome assembly GCA_004027875.1 of Aplodontia rufa. NCBI lineage: Eukaryota > Metazoa > Chordata > Mammalia > Rodentia > Aplodontiidae > Aplodontia > Aplodontia rufa. The sequence goes on from PVKS010002481.1 coordinate 93,774, forward strand.
CATCGGCAGCCTCTAACTTTAAAAAAGTTTTTTTTTTTATTTTTTAGTGACTTAAAAGAACATTAGTCATGTATTATCTCTCCTGGTTTCTGTAGGTTGGGTATCTGGGAAGTACTCAGTGGAGTGGTTCTGGCTTAAGCACTTGTGATGTCACAATCAGATGACGGCTGGAACTGGTGTCACCTCCAGGACTTCTTCTCACTCACATGTCTGGTACCCAGGCTGGGATAATCCAAATATCTGGAGACTGAAACAGCTGGGGCTCTTGGTGCCTCCTCCTGTCTCTATGTAGTGTCTCTACAAGGTCTCTCCAGCGTGGCCGCTTCATGGTAACGGGACTTCTTATGCAGTGGCGCAGGGCACCAAAGGCACGTGTTCCAGGAGCGAGAGACTAGGTTGAAGGCATATTGTCCTTTTCTAACATAGTTTGAGAAGTCAATCACTTTGCCAATTCACTATGTCACTAAGATGGATCCATCTTAAAAGTAGGGCAGCCTCTACTTTTGTATGCACTTGTTGGAGGCTCTAGAAAAGGACAGGAGTGATGACAAACATGCCATATCTAAGCAGCTCTTGGAACTTCAATTTTGCCCAAGCAGTGTCTCCAGTCCAGCCTTAACTGACTTGACTGCCAATTTTCTCTCATACGTTTAAGACTCAATGGGAAGGGTTGCCATATCAGACAGAATTCTGAATAGCCAGGACCTAGTCGGTAATCTGAGAACTGGAAACTCTGGGCATGAGCAGCAAAGTCCTTCCACCACAGCTTTTATGGCATTATCTGATCCAGCACCTACCGTCCCTCATCTCCCCTCCTTGTCCAGGGCACTCCAGCAGCACCAGCCCCACAGTTGTGTCAGAACCTCTGTTCCTTGGTGAACACTCTTCTTCCACATATCCACCCGGCTCCCTCTGCTCCTTCCATGTCTCGGCTCACGTGTCACCAAGGCCTTTCCTGACACATCTTTACATTAGAACCCAAGGGGCCATTCCTTATCTGATTTGTTGTAATAGCATTTGTTACTACTGGATACAAGTACGTAGTGTTAGTTTTTCTTCCAACTAGAATGTAAATTTCAAGGCAAGGATTTTGATTGTATTCTTTACTACAGTACTCAATACGGTATTGGATGAGCAAGTGAACTAATGTAGGAGAAAGGAACTGGGTCACTTAGGATTTATTTTCATACTAACAATAACAATCGGAAAAGATACACAGATGTGATGTATAAGATATACCGTTATTTGTTCTTTGAAGATTTCTTAAATTAAAAAAAATTTAATTATTTAAAAAATCTTTTATTTTTTTTCCTCTAAAGAGTTGAAGACCCTAAAATTCAGGAGAAGGTGCAAAAGGCAAGAAGGGGATTGGCTTTGAAAATACTAAAACATGGGCTCTGGGTAGTATGATTATTAACTGGGCAGTATTATTATTAATATTAATGAAGAAGCCAGAAGAGCTAAAAGGCTCAATGTGTCTCAGGTGGGAAATGCTCAGATGGAAGTGCACATGCACAAGCAGCAGGTGGAAGGAGGATGAGACAGGAACAGAAATAAGTGGGCAGCAGGAGCCTCACCCACACCCTCAAACAAGCACAGCTACCAACCTGCCTCGCCCGAGAAATGAAGACCGATCAAAAGTATATTTTTAATGGCAAAGTATAAAGAAAAGGAAATATTAAGCCTCCCAATTAATCAGACTGGTGAGGACTAAAAAAAGAGCAGAACATTTAAACTTACATATCCAGAAAACTAACACAGAGACCAAAGGTTGACAAATACAACTCCACTGCCTTTTCTATGCTAATGAGAAACACCCAGAATGCTCATGGTTGTCTGCTGGTTGTCTGCATGGTTAAGAGAAAACATTTTTCATAAGGCAGGTCGAGATTTTATGTTTATTTGTGCTTAGGAAGAAACCAAAATTCTAAATAAATAAATACATAGTTAAGAGAGGGTTGAGCATGTAACGGGTTTATTTGTTGTAATTTTAAAAGGAACTAAGTATTGTCAAACTTCTCAGTTTTAACTTCTAATATGGTAAATATCAATATAACCCACTAAGCAAGAATTCTTTGGAGCCCTCACTGAGTTTTAAGCAGCTAAGGGGGTCGTGAAACTGAAATGCTGGAGAACCACTGTCCTTAAGTAAAGAACACTTTACGCTCGCCTAACGAATATGGAAAACAAGCCTCAAAAAAATCGAGCTGACACAGCAGCAACTCAACTGCCAAACAAACCTCAGTGCTCTTTAAACTTCAGGACAAGGTATGTTATCAGAGATGAAGAGGGAGATTTCATGATGATAAAAGAATCGCTTCATTAAAAGGACATCACAATCCTAAGCACATTTGTACACAGTTATAAAGCTTCAAATCACATGAGGCAAATTGACAGAACTGAAAGAGCAACAGACAAAACTAACTTTAGTTGGAGCTTTCAACAATCAGAACAGAGGCCCCCACAAAAGCAATCAGTACACAGATATTTGAAAACCAGTCAACCTGTCAGTTTGACCTGTATTTATAGGATAATATTCCCCCAAAAGGCAGAATATACATTCTTTTCAAATACACAACAATCATTTACCAACACATACAAATTGATCACATAAGATTAGGCCATAAAACATTCACAAGTATTGAAAATACAGAGTAAGTTCTCTAACCACAGTGTAATTAGAAATCAAGAACCAAAAAATAACTGAAAAGTACTCAAATGTTTAGAAGTCAACACATTTCTAGGAAAGTCACAGATCAAAATTAAGTTACAAGGGAAATTTGAGACTATTTGGAAATAATGTTAACAAAAATACATTCAAATTCGTGAAATACAGCTAAAACAGTGCTTAGAGTCTAAAGTCAATAATCTAAACTTCTAACCTTGACAATCTAGAAGAAAAGCAAATTAAACTCAAAGTGGAAAGATAACTACAGAAATCAATGAAACAGAAAGTGAATAGAGAAAAATCAATGAACCCAAAAGCTGTTCCTTTAAATAATCAATAAACGTGGTAATTATGTGATGAACGAAAGAGAAGATACAAGATACCAATATTAAGAACAAAGAGAACATATGACTACAGTTCTCGTAGCCATTAAAAGGATATCAAGGGAATATTGTGAATAACTTTACGCCAATAAATTCAACATTTAGATGAAATGGACAAATTCCTTGAAAGGCACAAATTACCAAAACTGAAACAAGAAGAAATAGAAAATATGAATATTAAAGAAATTAAACTCATATTTAAATTTTTCCCACAAAAAAATTCCAGTCCCATATAGCTTCACAGAAGAATATCAACCATTTAGGAATAAGATATACCAATGTCATATAGACACTGGGCTAGTAAAAAAAAAATGGCTAGTAGCAAAATGGAAGTCTGTTATAGGAAGTGGCAAATTTCTAGTACTGGAAATACAATTTCTAGCTTTCCCCCATTGGGAAGAAAGCTAAAACTTTACTTCCAAATCCAGACTTTAGGTCTTTTTAACCATAAAACAAGTATAATAGCCTAAAGGCTCATTACAATCCTTTTCTTTCCAAACTGGAGCTGAAACTGTCATCAGGTTAACATCACATGCATTCCCAGACTTATTTCAGACCCTCCCAGGAGCTAGATTATATTATCTGAACATTCAATGCCTACAACTCAGTTGCATTCTGCATATACAATTCATATTTCATTCCTATTGTATAATAGGAACTTCATGATTTAATCATTTTATAGTCCATAGATCAGTTACTTTACTACTGTCATTAGGTAACCCTAAATATGAGGTTTTAAAAATATGCCTAGTTGACTCGAGAAATGGTCCCAGAAGGAAACTGTTGAGAGCACAAGTCTGCCCATTCACCCTATTTATCATGATCCCTACGGAATATTTATCTTACTACAAAAGGGAGTTTCAGCAAAAACACTGAGAAATCGTTTTACCAATTTTTTTTTTTTTGAGAGGCAGAGAGTAAGAGAGAGAGAGAGAGAATCAACTTTATTTTTTCATCTGGACTTTAAATTGTGTACATGGTGCTGAGGTTCAAACCTGGGTCCTTGAGCATGCCAGGTAAGCACTTTAACTACTGAGCCCTTGTTTTCCCAAACTTAATGAAATAAAATAAAGTTAACTCTAACTGGTCTAGCATGGTACTTCTTACATTCTATCACAGCTAGACCACAGAATTGTTTTTGGAAACAGTGGAAAAGAAACTAGATCTTTAGAACAAGTTAATAGTAGTTTCTTTGGTTTTTGAGTAACGAGCTAAGTTTACCTGTTGTTCATCTCTCCCAACATAGTCACATGCCCCCAAGATACTTCCTCAGGATGTCCAGGGTTCTGTGGAACCTCATGTTATAAATCTTTAGCCTGCCTAAACAAAAATCCTCTGCAGGGTTAATTAAATCAACTCTAGAGGCAAATTTAACTTACCAATCGGGCTATAGACACCCTGAATGTAGGACATGCCATATGGAATCGAGGAATGGCAACATTAAAGATCTTGTCTTTAAAGTAAAGAAAATGGAAGGTATAATATCCTTCCATGTATCCTGATGTTGTGGAGAATGTGGTACAGCTGGTGTACTCATATACCCGACCTGGGCTGATGATTGGAAACTCACCTGCAAAAAAAACAATAAAAAAGTATAAAACCTTACTTTTTCATTACAGTAAATAAGGTATGTATGCTCTCTAAGACACTATGTAAATTATGTGAAAGTAAATGCAGTTAGGGGGAAAAACCTAAAAGGAGATAAAACAAAATGTTAACAACTGATGAAATTGTAAGCAAATATTTTATTCCTCTTGACTTTTTTTTCTGTATTCCCCAAATTCTCTAAAATGTAACAGGTGGGGTATATCTAGTAAAACAAAACAAAAAAGGCACATTTTTTTTTTTTTTTTGCTTTCAGGCATCAAAGAATGCAATATTTAAGACATGAGTAATAAGCCAGGCATGGTGGTGCACACCTGTAATCCCAGCAACTTGGGAGGCTGTGATAGGAGGATCCAATATCAAGGCCAACCTCAGCAACTTAGCAAGACCCAATCTTAAAATAAAAAAAAAAAAAAAAAAAAAAAAAAAAAAAAAAAAAAAAAAAAAAAAAAAAAAAAAAAAAAAAAAAAAAAAAAAAAAAAAAAAAAAAAAAAAAAAAAAAAAAAAAAAAAATGTAGCTCAGTGGTAAAGTACCCATGGGCTGAATCCTCAGAACAACAACAACAACAACAACAAATTAGTAATAAAAAAGTGTCACAGTCAGAAGCTCACACAGGGATAAGGTTTATCTGTGTTATCATAGCAACAGAATAGAATTTAAGGTTGAGAAGATACATCCTAAGTATTCAAAAGAGGCAAAATGTCAATCAAAAACCAGAGTCCTTATACCAATAGACCAAATAACAAAAAAGAATTATAGCTTTAATAAAATTCCTTAGCTCTAGATATAATCTGAGATAAATTTGTTAAATAAACATGTAAATCTGGGTGCAGCAGCACATGCCTATAATTCCAGCCATCGAGAGGTTGAGGCAAGAGGATTATAAATCCGAAGCCAGCCTTGCCAACTTAGAGAGACCCTGTCTCAAAAAAAATAAAATAAAAGGTTGGAGATGTGACTCAGTGATAGAGTGCCCTTGGATCAATCCCCAGTATAGCAAAACGAACAAACAAACATGTAGAACATTCATTCATGCCAATAAATTAGAAAGCTTTAAACTGAAATCTGCATTTGTACAAGACTGACAACAAAAAACACACAGCTTAGATGTTATTTTCCTGAAACATACCGAAACCTGAACAATCTGATGGTTCAGAAGCTAGGATAATCATAATTTTTAAAAAAGGTGAATGTCCATGGTAACCAGAACTAAAGTAAAGGAAATCCAAAATACAAATCTGTGCTATTGATTTCAACGTCTCCCTCCAAACTTCAAAAAGATTACAAATATGAAATTTATTGTATCTTTTTGTCCTATACTCATTAAGTATTACAATGAACAGCCAGGTTTTTTTTTTTTTTTAAATAGTAACATAAGAAACACAAGGAACCCCAAATGATTCACAGGAAGGGAAATCAATGCCTGAATAGTCGAGTTTGGTATAATTTAAGAACAGTTAACATTTTTTGTGTGGTGCTGGGGACTGAACCCAGGGCCTTAGGCATGCTAGGCAAGCTTTATGCCCCTGAGCTACATCCCTAGCCCTAGAAAAGTTAAGTGATAGGATAACAACGCTTATACATCATATTTAAGGATGCAAAGTCAAAAATTTCTTTGAAGCAGCTGACGAACAAACCTAAATCTTCGGTTACATACCAACCACTCCAGGCCCTTGAACTTCTTCTACATCACCCTTGGCATTTGTTATTCTCCAATAGCGACTGTCCAACTGACAAGCTTTCTCAGGAAGTGCATCCTTTGACATTTCAATCCTGGAGAAAGGAGGATGACAAAAGACGATTTCTGGACTATTTCTTTTTTCTTTTTTGATTTAAGAGCTATTATTATTTGGTTTAAGAGAAAATTTCCAAAATAAATTAAGAAACCCAACTCAAAGTCAGTGTTAGCCATTTATTTTTCTAAGTTCTCAGAGATACTGGCTAAATTAGCTTAACCCACAGAAACACTTTTACTCAATTTATGCACTTAAGTTTTAGTGAGGATCAACCACAAACAGAGCAATAAACACATAGAAACACAATGGTGGCAAGAATCTTTTGCTGTTCAAATAAAGATCTATCTGGTAAATACTTTCTAGAATATATTGCCATAAAAAACTTCTAAGAACTGATAATCTTTCATTCACAACAAAATTATTCCACCTAGTTTCTTCTATCAGTTTCTAAAACGCTCAAAGCAAGATGGCAGCAGTAAGTTAGCAGAATAACATTTCAACTCTGTTCCCGAACTACCATTTCCCCCTTGCTCTATGAATGAACTCTTATTTTTATTTTGAGTACCCTATAAGTATATTTGTATTTTAAGCATTTCTTAATCATAGACCGAATCTCAATTAAACAAAACAACAAACATCTATACCTGTATGTGGACATTTTAAAGGCTACATGCAATACCAAAATCCTAGGATGCTTCCTGGTGAGTATATATTATTAAAAGACCTACAGTAAGTATACATGTATTTTATATATTAAAACATATAAATACGCATTTTTCTATTTTATGTGATATACATTTTTATATTATGTAAGATATAAATAAAATTTTAGGATTTTTCTATAAAGCTATATTAAAATCAAATACATATATAAAATATAAATAAGTGTTAAAATTACATATTTATATAGAAGACATACATATTTAGAATATAAATATTTGTATAAATATATTTTATGTGTAAAATATAAATGCATATATTTTGTGTATGAAATATAAAATATATAAAAATGTATTTTATAATAAATAAAATATCCTTAATCTCCTGGAGATTCTGCCCTAGCATAGAGTACTTCTAACAAAAGTGATTTTAAAATATTTGTTTTTTATTTAGTCAAATCCATAATACCCTGTATGACACACATGAGGTACTCAACAAATATTAGATTTTTAATTGAATTTAGACAAAACGGATGAAATTTAAAATGCAAGGTTTTATTATGGCAGTTGACAGCTTCTAGAATGCAGCACAACTCTAATATAGAGCTTTGATGATTATAACTTATATAGACGCCTTTTAGGATTGGGGATATAGTAGTAGAGAGCTTGCCTAGGATATACCAGGCCCTGGGTTCAATCCCCAGAACAAAGGCAGGGGTGGGAAAAAACATTTTATATATCATGTCAAAAGGGACAAGAGCAACACACTCACTGGATATATTCCACTACGAACTGAAAGGCAGCCCCATCTAAAATTCTCACCTGATTCGGTATGTGAAGAAATAGTGGGGTGGGTGTACAGAGCTCAGTTCTGGCAGAAATGATGTGGAAACTGACACTGTAATATCCCCGGTTGTTGCCACACACTCTGGATCGTGAACATATCTAGGAAATTTTTAAAATTAAACATTTTTAAAACAACTAACTTCAATTCTACAAAAGATTTAAAAAGATACAATATACGATTATTTATGTATACTTTAGGATAGAAAATTTAAATCATATTAAATTTGAAAGAAAATTGGAAACATTCTAGAAAACCCTGGCAACTCTGGCTCAGCAATGATAGCAATCAAGGATCAATGATCAGTGGTTCAAATCATGGATTGGATTGGTAATTAGTTTGGAAACTAAAAAGGGCTTATCTCAATTTTCAGAACTAAGAAAATCTAAGACATCTGAAACCCAGCTACACCTGCTAAATGGTCACTCTGGCAATAAAAATGTGTAAAAATATGTAAGAATGGGGGCTGGAGCAGTGGCTTGGTGTTTACAGCGCTTGCCTACCATGGGCAAGGACATGGGTTCAAACCCAAGCCCCATGTATACAACTAAGTGTCAGAGCAATGAAAGCTACATGAAAAACTAAATAAAAATTGATTCTCTCTTTCTCTATCTCACTGTCCCTCTTTTTTTTTTTTTTTAAGAGAGAGAGGGACAGTGAGAGAGACAGAGAAAGAGAGAATCAGCTTTATTTAGTTTTTCACATGGCCTTCGTTGCTCCAACACTTAGTTGTGTACGTGGTGCTGGAGTTTGAACCTGGGTCCTCGTGCTTGCCAGGCAAGCATTGAAACTGCCGAGCCACCGCTCCAGCCCCCTCTCTTAAAAAAAAATAAAATAATGTGTTTTGAGTCTCTAATGTATAATTAACCTATTGTTCCTGTCTCTATTCTACAAGCCCCTAATGTGTAATTAATCTATTGTTTCTGCCACAGGCTACTCGGAATCAATACTACCTCTAATACTAACTATAACACTTGAATGTTCTATTTAGAGATAATTAATAATATTTGCCAGGAGTTGCTGACTTGCTATTCATAATCTATGAACTGGCAAAGAGACTTTTGTTTTTTTCAGAGAAAATATATCCAGCCATAACTTCTATATCAAAATCAGTGCTGTCTTTTTTTCCAAGACAAGAAAAATACTAGCTGATTAAGTACATGGTTTGGCTTTGAAGAATAAAAAAGTAAGATTCAAGATAATGAGAGGGTCTATTATTAACCTTCTTGGGAAATTTCATCTCATGATCTGTGAAGGATGGCTTTTTCTGAATTATAATCATTTTGATCCAAAAAGCCCCAAATGAAATACCTGAAAATTTGGTCTCTGATGATGGGGAAGCCACCTGATACAACATTGTTGACATAAGAGGTAAACCAGTCAGTAAAAGTAGCACCTATTGACCAGAAAGGGGAAAATGAGAGAAAAGGACAAATGATTATAAAATCTACACAAGAAACAAAGAAATAATTATAACTATGCTTAAGATGGGATACCAAAACTATAAATATTTATAGATATAACTTTACCAGTCCTCTGTCAGGTCAATTTCTACCCTCAATTCTATCTATCTTATTTCCTTAGAATTCTGTTCCTCTGCCTCCTCCTAACTCTTGTTTGGAAATCCTACAGTTAGCTTCAAACTATTGTTATTTAACATGTATAATAATTGTTTCTGGTACAATAATGAAAAACCTTTTGTCTATAATTTCTGAAACATAAGACAAAGGAGATACAGCCATGTCTAGGAAGAAGCTATAAGAAAAACTCAGCACCTGTTGTCAGATGACCAGTATACACACTGGTCCAGGTACATCTTGACTCTTGCTCAAAATTCTGGCAGAAGCCAGGCTCAGTCTGGTCATCTACCAGTCACATGGGATTGTGGAGCACTGGACATCAGGTCAAACCCAAAGTGGTCTGGTTATGTATTACTATAGATTCATTTGCACACTGGCCCTCCATATTCTCAGTGACCATTTCAAAGCAGAAAAGAATTATGGAAATAGTCTAGTCCAGACCCAGGATGTAGTGATGGGATTGATAAGTATTCAGATGGAATTATATTTGCACCTTGCAGGCAATACAACATAGCTCCATCAGACCCTGTTATTTATTAATACAGCTCAAGGCCTAGCACATATTCATCCTTAAAATTAATGTTATTCAATGAATTTCTTTGTAATTTGATTTCAATTAACTCAATTCTGCATTCCACCAAACTGAATGTCAGAGGCTAAATTTAAAGTATTTATTGATTGTTACTTAGGGTATGATAGTAGATAAAATTTAGCTTAAATCTGAGAGTACAAAGCTGTAAAAATTTAAAGGCATGGACTGAGAAAAGATAAGCTACAATAGCTGGCTCTTTTCTCAGTGTCTATTAATGACTCCTTACGACCCACTATTTATTAAATGCTATTTTATTCAAATATCACTAATCATCCATCCGTTCTGAATAAGGTATTAAGGAGCTGTATGAACAATAACATTAAAATTCACAAAAGGTCCTAGGTTCAATCCCCAGGACTTGAAAGGGAGGGAGGAATATCAAAAAAGGATAACTTTACATTTTTATTTTTTATGTTTCTTGCATGTAACTCCTTTCATCTCCTACTTGATTTTTCTTCACATATTTTATTTTAGTTTTTAAGTGTGTTTTCACGTATACTTATATCTTTAGAACTAGTAATTTCACTGAAAAGTTTTTTAAATTATTTTGTATACTTCATGAAATGTTATGTAAGAAAAAGTTTTTCTTAGTCTGCATAAAAAGGAAATTGGCATAATATACTTAAATGCACCTTAATTTATTATTATATAAACCACTGTAATTTTTGTGATAAGCTATTAACTTCATCTGAGCAGACCCTAGTTTTCTTAAGTATCTATTAACAGTGCAATGAACACCTAGAGATATCTTGTATATTGCCAAAAACCCCATGAAACTGAAACCTAATCAAATCAAGATGCAATTTACATGTTTTCAAGTAGTTTATGTTTTAAACTTAGCCCATGTTTGAGAGTTTCTTAGACAGTAATGTGACTTTACCAAGGTAATAAAAAGAAGCCACTTTGTCTTTCCCCAGCATTAACGTCCTGCTTCGTCTTGTTAGTGTACCTCACATCTCTTTCCATGTTCTTCCATTCTAGGAGAAACCCCAGCTTCTACAATAGTATCATCGGACCTTAGTACTCTGTTGTAATGGTGGTTTCTTCTACACTTTGTTAGATGAACACCAAACTAGGAGTAAGAAACTCACAGGTGGCTGATTGCTCAGGCCACCTCCAGTTCATGAACTGAAGAGGAGCACTGCTGGGCTAGAGCTACAGTGGTCATCTCTAAAGGTGTATTATGCAAAGATGCCAATGAGGGCAACCAGCAAGAGCAAAACCTCCAGAGGGTGCTTAACTCTGGAAACAGAGACCACAAGGGTCAGATGAGTCAAAAGCTAGGCCCTAAATTTGAAAGCTTTTACTTTCTAGGTATGGGTAAGATCTTCTTGATGTTGTGAAGTAAACCACAAACCTGGGCTGTGTCATAATATGGAACAAATGGACACTAATTTTCTACTTAAAAGTCCAATTAGAGGGCTGGAGTGGTGGCTTAGGGGTTAGAGCACTTGCCTAGCACGCACAGGCACCCAGGTTTGAACCCCAGCACCACATACTCAACTAAGAGTTGGAGAAACAAAAACCAGATGAAGAAATAAATAAAATTGATCCCCCACTCCTATCCTCTTCCTCCTTTTTAAAAAAAGAGTTCAAGTAGAAGAAATAATTGAATACAGACACCTTAGCCAACAAGTCCTTTTTATTCCCCCCACCTTTCCAGGGATTGAATCCAGGATCTTACAGATGTTAAAGACACACTCTACCGCTGAGCTACACTCCCATATCCTTCTTTACTTTTTTTTTTTTTTTTAAAGAGTGAGGGACAGTGAGAGAGAGATTGAGAACGAGAGAATCAACTTCACTTAGTTTTTCACACAGCCTTTGTTGCTCCAACACTCCGTCATGTACGTGGTGCTGGGGTTTGAACTCTCGTACTCACGCATGCCAGGCAAGTGCCACAACAGCTGAGCCACGGCTCCAGCCTCCCTTCTTTACTATTAATATTTTGAAACATGTAATGAGCCAGCACAGCCTTTAAAAAGCAGTATAGTCAGGAAGCCTTTGTTAGGTGGGCAAAATCTAAGCATGGTAAGATTGAGTGAATAGCAAAAGGGTAAGCTGTACTTGTGCACCAACTGTAAATACTGGGCATGGTGGTACACACTGATATCCCAGTTACTACAGTGGCTGAGGCAGGAGGATGGCAAGTTTAAGGCTATCCTGGGCAACTTAGCAAGACCCTGTCTCAAAATAAATTAAGAAGGACTGGAGATATAGCTCAGTGGTAATGTGCCCTTGGGTTCAATCCCTTGTACCAAAGGGATGAGAGAACTATAAAAAACACCTCTTTATGGCCAAGAAAAACTAGTTGTGCCAGGGGGTTTATGAAGCCCACGGTTTATACCAGCCTTGAAGACTGCTGCTTCTGAAGTCTCTAATGGGATTTATCATTATCTTACTACAGTATTAGCACCAAAAAAGTATAAAGTCACTTTATATACCTATCTCCAATTATATATTAATATGATCAATGGAAGATGCACATGTGTGTTAAGGAAACTAAACAAACACACACACACTCTATGTAAGTCACTGATCTGTAGAACACTAAGAGCACAACATTATATAGGGTCCAACTCTTTTCCAAACAGAAAGAAAATTCTGAAGAAGTGTAAGAGCTGTACCAAGGAGAGCGTGTATGTATAAACCGGAAAGCCCTAAGAGACTGAAGTACAAAACTGCCAGCTGCTCATAACTAAAAGGTTTTACCACTCATTCTTTTTACCAGGAGGAAGACAGGAAAGGAATTAATATTTTTCTTCTCCTACCTATGATAAACATGTCAATAGCAGCTGGATTCCGAGCCATTTGGTCCTAGATGAGAAAAAGAATATAATTGATGTAAATGCATTTTATTACCTGGATCTTTTCCTAGAACAAGGTAAAACAGATATAAATAAGTATTCCCAGCAACATGCAGATATTCCTCACAATTTTAGTTCCTGTTCTTATGATTTTTACTCTTTCTATAAAGTCCTTGGAAGAGTGCAAGATATTTCTCAATAAGATAAACACTTATGTAGTGCTATTATTATTAAGAAATTATCCTTCAAGAACATAATCAGGAAGCTGAGGTTATAAGACATATTCTAAAAGAGAGGGCTTCTGGGTTCAGAGAAAAGAGATCTGAATAGTTCTAGGATGTTCAAAAGCTAAATTTTTAAAAGTCAGAAATAAATTACAATTAAATACTTCAACAAGTAAGTTTTACATTAGTTTTTCTAAAACTTAAAATGCCGTTTTAACACAAATCACAAATTTCCTTCTATATATACAATAGTTTGCAATGTTTGTCCAATGGTAAAATTGTCTTTTGGCATTCTAGGATTTTGGCTCTCTAGTTAATTAAAATGCATAATGCTCTGAAAATACCTAATGCACCCCTTTATACATTCATTAGAATGCATCTGAAAGCTACATTTAAACATGCTTTCTACTTACTGGACATTGGTAGAAAACTTCATTTTTGTTTCGGCCCTCTGCAGCTTCCACTGCTATGTACTGACTCAAACCAGTATGTATGCAAAAAGTCAAAGGGAGACAGTATTTCAGTCCCTGTCTCTGCTGGAATCCTCCGGCAGCTGTATCAACGTCTAACAAATCTTCAGAACGATAGTGATTAGACAGAGCCATACTTCCCAACAACCTGAGGAGAATACAGACTCAAAAATGTAAAAAATTACAGTGCCAAACAGCTGTGCTTTCATACTGACAACTTTGTAAGTACTGATTAGCATAATTCTAAACCTGGAGTGTCAAAGCCATTACAATTCTATATATTAAGTTCAAACTCTTTTTAACCAGACAGAAGATTCTAACTTAAATCAGATTAAACCTTAAAAAGCAGGTGAATTGGCCTAAACCTTATTCTACTTTTCACAAATTTGAAATATGTGGAGTAAAAATTAATCTTGCTATATATATGTGTGACAATAATATAGGTAAAGGACTACCTGATGGTCCCTGCTGAGATTCCCAGTCCCATCTTTTCAGAAGTTTTAAATAGGTCATTCAATTACAGGCTGAACTTGAATAGACAAAACTATTTTCTTTAGTTTAGTGTATATAGGTCTGAACAAAACATCACTTTTTTATTCTATTTTCATTTTGTGGTGCTAGGGTTTGAACCCAGGTCCTCAAGCATGCTAGGCAAGCACTCTACCACTGAGCTATGTTTCTATCTCCAAATTATCACTTATTATATATAAACTAAATAGAATTGTACCAAGCTCCCCCAATTAATTTACCTGGCCTATAACAGGATGAACACATCATGACTTCTGAATAGTTTAGTTACAATATGCTCACAATTATATTTACACTCTCCTCCCCTCCTTCCCATATCCCCCTCCCTCACCTAGACTTCACTTTTATAAGAATGTGCTGGTAGAAATGATGACATAGTTATTATGATAAATTTAATTTCAAGATTTTTGTCTTACAGTCTGCTATGAAGAGAAACAACGAATTCTTACATATGGTCCTTTAACTTGTTAAGGGTAACTAGAAATACAATTTGTTTACTTTCATTTTAGTAAATAATTTGCATCATTAAAATAACCAAAACATTGAACATCTTACCCAGGAACCACCAACTTCTGCCCATTGTGAATACGGTATGAGCACCGATAATCATCAGGAAGCTTGCAACCGATCTGAGCTTCTACAGCATCTAGGTCTTCCTCGCGAGCACCCTCTGTGAAAGTACACCAAAGAGAGAATTATGAAGATGCAAAGCAATCTAAATTTATATGTAAACCACTGAAACAATCTCTTAGAGAATTCTGTCCAAACTGTATTACTGAAATATAGGAAAATGAAATGAAAATTTATTTGAAGCACAGAACATGCAAATCCTCTCAAAAGTACTCAGTAAAAAATGGAAAGAGGGCACCCAGGAGATGCACAATACCTGTAACAAACTGCAGCACAAACCTTAGGGTACATCTCTAAAACTTAGTGTACATTTCACTAATTTAATGTATTCATACTGTTGCTTATTTAAAATTTAAAAAAAAATCTAGAAATTCTCTAAACTAATGTTGCTCTAGGATTTTGACATTTTTTAAAGGGAAATATGGCAATATATAGGTGTGGGTTCACACTGTGAGGAAGCCACTATCTTGGGTTCTATCTTGCACTTAAAAATTTGCATGTATTCTAGTTTCTATTAAAAATGAGGGAGGAACGGCAAAAACAAGAGAAGAAGATATGAACTTTAACAAGGGCCCAAGCTGAGTAATAACTTTAGGTCACACCACAGGGCTGCTCGGGTTTTAAAAAAAAAAAAAAAAAGGCAGGGGGAAACCCACTAAGGAGAGGATGACATGATAAAAAACACCATTTTTTTTTTTTGGCTAGGATCCAGAAGGGCCATATTCTAGGAATACGGGTGAACTGAAAATAGACTAGTCCTCATAAGGAATTAAAACCCAGCTTCCAGGCACTTGCCTGGCATGTGCAAGTACAAGGGTTCAAACCCCAGCACCCATGTACACAACTGTCAGAGCAACGAAAGCCCTGTGAAAAATTCAATAAAAATTGATTCTTTCTCTCTCTCCTTAAAAACAAAAAACAAACAAACAAAAACAAAACCCCAGCTTCCAATGTATCATTGGACCAAGGTGATCTATCCATTGATTATCTGCCAGCCAAAAGCAGAGGTAAATCTCCAGCAAAATTAACATTATCCCCCAAACCCAAGTAATGTCTAGCAAATAACCAAAAAAAAAAAAAAAAACAAAAAAAACAAAAAACAAAAACTAGGTCTCCATAAAGACAAGACCTGACTAAAGAGTAAAGAGAAAAAACCAAAACAAAACGAAAATGAACCAAATCCACAATATGTCCAGGGACTAAAGTCAGTAAACATGAACACGTGATCTAGCCAATGAATTAAATGAAAGGACTAGAAACTATAAAAATGAATTGAATAGAAATCTTACAGCTGGGGAGTACAACTAAAATTAAGAATACACTGAAAGGGTTTGTTTAACAGCAAATTAGAAGTTTAAAGAAGAGGGTTGGAGTGGTGGCTCAATGGTTACAGCACTTGCTTGGTATATGTGAGGACACAGGTTCAAACCCCAGCATCATGTACACAACGAAGTGGTGGAGCAAAAAAAGCCACAAGAAAAACTAAATAAAGTTGATTCTCTCTTTCTCTCTCATTGGCCCTCTCTCTCTCTCTCAAAAAAAAAAATGTTTAAAGATGGAAAAGGAATAATAAAGTGGAAAGTGTATGAGAAGACAGAGGTAGGAAAATACAAAAAGAATGTAAGACACATGTGGGAAGACAATGGAAAGACCTGAGAAGCATGCATTAGAATCTAAGAAAGGGAGGAAAACTAGAATGAGACAGCAGTGTATGAGCATGTTATTAGTAGCAAATTTCCCAAACTGATAAAAATGTCAAACCATGATACAAAAAGCACCCAGGGAAAACAACAGTACCAAGACACATCACTGGAGAACTGCTGAGAATCAAAGAAAAGAAAGATCTTAAAAGCAGCTAGAGGAGGGGAAAGGTGCATTTAAAGGCATGACAGTAACACTGACAGCTGAATTCTCAACAGAAAAAACAATCAGAACAAGGATGTCTTCAAAGTGGAGGGGAAAAAAATCAGTGCTGGCTACAATTCTATATTCAGTGAAGATATCCTCCAACAGTAAAAATGAAATAAATACATTTTTAAACTAAGAAAGTAGGAAAACATTCAGCAGCAACAGTCCCTGATTAAATAAAAAATACTAAAGGGAGCTGGGAAAGGTGGTTTATGCATGTAATCCCAGTGATTCAAGAGGCTGAAGCAGGAAGATCATATATTTGAGGCCAGCCTCAGCAACTTAGCAAAACCCGTCCCAAAATAAAAAATAGTAAGGGCTAGGTAGGTAGCACCATCAATTCAGTTCAATTTCCAGTGCCCCCCTGCACACTCGCGCGCGCACGCACACACACACACACACACACACACACACAAAAGAAAAAATTATTTAGAGAAAGAAAACAATCTCAGATGGAAGCATGAAGATGTAGAATAAGGAATGAAGAAGAATCACAAAAGGTTAATATGAAGGTCAATCTAAAATAATATTGAGCACATGTAAAATGTTTTCATGGATATTAAAAACACTGAAAATTAAATCACAAAAATTATAATACACAGGAGCTTGAGAGTATAACTCAATGGTTGAGTGCTTGCCTAACATGAGCAAGCTCTGAGTTTGAGCCCCAGCACTCCCCTCCTAAAAATATATATATATAATGCAAAAGGCAGAAGGGAGGTGTTATGGCTTGGATGAAAGGTGTCCTTCAAAACTCAATATGTGAGACAATGCAGAGGCTAAGGTAAAACGATAGCATAATACGGGCCTTAATCCAATCAGTACACTGATCCGGATAGGGGTTAAATGCCAACTGAAGGCAGGTGTGTGGCTGGAGGAGGTGGGTCGCTGTGGACATGCTTTGGGTATATATTTTGTATCTGGAGTATTTCTCTCTGCTTCCTGGTAATGCCCTGAGTCACTTCCCTCTGCCACACTCTTCTGCCAAGATGTTCTGCCTCACCTAATGGAGCTGGCCTTCTGTAGACTTAGACCTGGAAAACCTTGAGCCCCCTAAATAAACTTTCCCCCCTCAAATTGTTCCCATTAGTTCTATTAGTCATAACAATGAAAAAGATGACTAAAACAGGAGGTGATAGAAATGACAGTATTCTAAGTTTCTTTAATTGTCCAGGAAGTGGTACATAAAAATACTAATTTACATTTGACTTTAATACATCAAAGATGCAAGTTTTAATCTTTGTGGTAATCACTAAAAAACAAAACGCGGGCAGCACCTCATACACAACGGTCTTGGAGCAACAAAAGCCTCATGAAAAACTAAATAAAAAATTGTTTTTATCTTTCTCTCTCTCACTGTCCCTCTTTCTCTAAAAAAAGAAAAAAAAAAAGAAGGGTGAACACAATACGGTATTTAAATTCAAATACATTAGTAAGTACCCTAAATATAAATAGGCTAAATATTTTATTAAAAAAAGTACAAAACTGACAGACCATATTAAAAAAACAAGGACTGAGGGTGTAACTCAATGACAGAGTATGTGCTTAGCATTCAGGAGGCCCTAGGTTCAATTCCTGGCTAAAAACAAACAAAATCTCGAAACAAAAAGAATGCCACACAATTATAAACAAGAGATACAACTTTACAAAGATATAGAAGAAAAGTCGGCCTAAATGGCTCTCCTAAAATTGCACAAAATAGACTTAAGGAATAAACAGCTTTATTAGAGCTAATGGAATACTTTTC
Source organism: Aplodontia rufa (assembly GCA_004027875.1). NCBI lineage: Eukaryota > Metazoa > Chordata > Mammalia > Rodentia > Aplodontiidae > Aplodontia > Aplodontia rufa. The sequence continues at coordinate 112,156 of PVKS010002481.1, forward strand.
AAAATGACAAAAAAAGGTTGATTCACTATGCAGATCACATCATTCTAATTGTATGAATCTAATAACACAGCTTTCAAAATATAATTTTTAAAATGACGGAACCAAAATGGAAAGGAAAAAACTTATCTACAAGCATAGTGGGTATATTTATTTTCTATTGTGGCAATAGTAGCAGCTTAAAACAACTCATTTATTTGCTTTGCAAGTAAATGTGAGGCTAGGACAGCTCAGGCAGGTCTCCTTTCTTAAATACCTCTCCCATACAGGAGGACTCCTGGCCTCTTTACTTTAGGCACGGCTGAGGGGAGGTGGAGTAGGCTGAGCCCACCCCCCAGGAAACCGGGCCAGGTCACTCATTTATGATTCAGTTTCTGCAGGTCAGAAGCCCAGCCATGACTCGACTGGATCCTCTGTTCAGGTCCCACAAAACTGAAATCAAGATGTCAGCTGGGGCTGCTAGCTCATTTTACACATCTTCTGCTTGAGATCCTCTTCCAATTGGCAAAATTCTGCTCTTTCAAGTTGTAGGACTGAAGCCTACAGCTCCTATAGGCGGTCCTAGTCTAGATTCCCCTCTCCACAACATGCCGGTTTGCAGAGTCAAAATCAACAGAGGAACACTCACACTTTGAATCTCTCTGGCTTCAGGAAGGCCCAGTCACTTTTAAAGGCTCACTAGATTTAGTGACCCCCACTTTAGATAATTTCCTTTTTGATAAGGATGAACACATATTCAACTAATTTGGAACTATATCTGCAAAATTCCTTCACCTTTTTCATATATTATGGCCTAATCACAGGAGTGAAATAAATTATATTCACATTACTGCCTATAATCAAGGAGAAATGACTGCAACGGCTAGGTACCAGAGGGTGGGAATCTTGGGGCTACAACAGTGCCTACAACTGTCCAACATAACTCTCTTCAAACAATAGTCAAACAAAGAAGACAGTAAGGGTGCAGAAGATTTTAATAAGATTAACAGAGTTTCTATACAGATCTAAACCTGACAACCACAGAATATACAATATTTTCAATTGTACACAAAGTAGTTACCAAAATAGATATGCCAAACCAGAGAACAAGTCACAACACATTTAAAGTGACAGAATTCACACGGAATAGCCTCTGATCACAGTGGAATTAAAATGTAAATTACATTTTAAGTGATTACTTAAAAAAGCTCCAAATGTTTGAAGATTAAGCAATAACATTTCCATAGAACCCATGGGTTAAAGAAGAAAATTTTAAAAAGCAGAAAATATTTTAAACTTCATGGCAATGAAAATATAACATATCAAAACCTATGGGATAAGCAAATATGCTTAGAGGGAAATTTATAGCCCTAAAGGAATAAGAAAAGGAAGGAAGGAAGTTAGACAGAAAGATAAGACAAACTAGCCAACCAGCCTGAAAATATATGACCTACTCAATCATCTCAAGTCAAGAGAAAAAAAAATCACAGAAAACTCCAACAGAAGATACCAAAGAAATTAATGAAATACAAAACAAACGTACAATAAAAGAACTGACAGAAAAGCCAGTTCTTTAAAAAGATTAAACTGATTAAACTCCTGCCTACCAAGACTAATCAAGAAAAACAGAACATACGAAAAACTAACATCAGAAACGGAAAAGGTAATATCACTTTAGATTCAATGAGCATTAAAAACAGGACATTATTTTTTAAAGTTTTATGTTGACAAATTTTAAAAGGTAGATGAAGTAGGCAATTTCCTAGTAAACACAATTTATCAAAATTGACATAAGAACAAACAGAAAGCCTGAATAGTCCTATATCTAATAAAGGAAACTGAATCCTTAATTAAAAACCATCCACAAAAAACCCCAGGTTGAATGACTTGCTGGCACTTTCTACTAACCATTTAAGCAAGAAATAGACGAGCTTACATAAACTCTTCCAGGGAACAGAAAAAGAGGCAACACTTCCAGACTTGTTTTACAAGGCCAGCATCATCTTGATACCAAAAGAACATTGCAAGGAAGGAAAATTACAGGCTAAACTCCCTCATGAACACCAATGTAAAAACCACAATAAAATACTAGCAAATTAAATCCAATATATTTAAAAGGACAATATATTACCAAATAAGTCAATTCCAGAATGCAAAGTTGGTTTAACATTCAGAAAACCAACGAATGCAATTCATCACATTAACAGAATAAAGGAGAATAATACTATGATAATTATATAGCAGATAAGGCATTAATTAAGGTCCAATTATCCTGTAAAATACAAAAACAATAAATTATCTTCCAAAACTAGAATCAGAAGGAACTTCTTCAATCTGATAAAAATCCAAAGGAAAACATCATATGGAAAGGTGAAACAGTGAAAGTCTTCCCTCTGTAATTTGAAAGGTAAGGATGGATGTCCACTACCATCATTCCTATTCAACACTGTACTGAAGATTCTAGCCAGAGTAATAAAATCAAGAAAAAGAAATAAGTTACACATAAGGATTGGAAAGCTAGGAAAAGAACTGTCACTACTCTTCATCCTCAGGGAAATGAAATTAAAACCACTACTACATACCTACCCGAAAGATAACATTAAAAAAAAAAAAGACAACAGTAAAGTACTGGTAGGAATATGAATTTGTAGAACCACTTTGGAAAATTAACAGTATCTTCTGAAATTTAACATGCAAATAGTCTATAACCCAGAAAATCCAATCATAGATATTTGCCTGATAGAAATATATACTTACATATACATAAAAAATGTACATAAAAAGGGGCTGGAGTGGTGGCTCAGCGGTTACAGCACCTGCCTGGCATGCAGGAGAATGCAATTTCAAACCCCAGCACCACATATACAACAAAGTGCCTGAGCAATGAAAAACCTCATGAAAAATTAAATAAAAATGTACATAAAAATTTACAACATCAATTGTAACAGCCAGAACTGAAAATAACCCAAATATTCATCAACAGTAGAATGAATGTGTACATTGTACTCTACTCATATAATGGTGTACTACTTTGCAAAAAAAATGAAAAAACAACTTGTTATGGTTTGGATCTGCAATGTCCCCCAAATGCAACAAGGTCTAGAGGTGGGACTCCTGGGAAGAGAACGGATCACAACAACTCTAACCTCACTAGTTGATTAATCCATTTGATGGAATAACAGTTTAAATGAACCATGGGAAGAAGGTGGAAACTGTACACAGGCAGGACACAGCTGGAGGGAGTAATCACTGGGGGCATGTCCTGAGGTATCTTGTCCCTGGTACCTTCTCTCCTTTCTTCCCCCTCCCCGCTCTTTGGGCTGCCAGGAGCTGAGCAGCCTTCTTCTATTGCTCCCTTCCACCATGATGTCTCTCTTCCTTGGAACTAGCTGGACTGAAGCCTCCGAAACTGATGAGCTGAAGTAAGTTCTTACTCCTTTAAGTTGTCTTTCTCAGTTATTTGTCAGAGCAATGAAAAGCTAACACACTACCATCACACACAGTTTAACCTCACAACCAAAACAGAAACAATCCACATAAAATACACACTTAATCATGCAATGTAAAGTTCAAAGTGAAAAAACTCAATGGCATTAGCACTCATGATAGTCAGATGCCTCTCTGAAAGAGGGAAGGAATATGAGTGGGATTTAGGTAGAGATGATACTGTTTCTTGATCTGGAAAGTACTACAAGGAACATATTCACTTTGTGACAATTCAGTGAGTTGCACACTTGTGATTGGGGCACATTTCTGTATGTCTGTTAACATCATTATGATATGTGATGGGAGTGGCACTTCCACTCTGCAGGAATCTAAGTGTCTATAACATCAGTCTAATCATGAGCAAAATATCGGCAGACAAAACCAATTTGAGGAATTTTCTACAAAATACCTAATGAGGACTTCTCAAAACTGTCAAAGTCATAAAAAGACAAGGAATGACTGAGTGAGAAACTGCCACAGATAATTACTGAAACATGACAATTAAATGCAGTATTACATTCTAGACCAGATCCTGGAACAAATAAAAGGACATTAATGAAAAATCTGACAAAATCCAAATGAAGTCTAGGGCTTGGTTATATTAATGAAGACGTTTTGGTTTTGATAAATATCCCATATGGTGGAACACATTAGGAGTAAGGGATATTTAGAACTCTAAGCTATCTTTGCAACCTCCCTATAAATCTAAAACTACTCTAAAATTAAAAGTTTATTTTTAAAAAGGAAGTTTAACAGAAAAGGCAACAAGCTGAATAGCTGCCTAAACTGGATAAAAAAAGAAACTAATATTTGTATGTTATTTGTTGCATGTTCAGATATTTAACACATAAGGTTATGAAACTAAGGATTTCTTGGAGAAAGAAAAAAGTAAAAACAAAAACAATAAAAAAAAAAAGAAAGAAAGAAAGAAACATAGGGGTTGGGGATTTAGCTCAGTGGCAGAGGGCTTGCCTAGCATGGGCAAGGCCCCAGCAAGGCCCCAGCCTCAAGTTCGGTCCTCAGCCCTGGAAAAAAAGAAAAAAAAGAAAAAAAGAAAGAAACGTAAAGAAATAGATGTTCATAATACGGTAAAATTGAGACAGAAAGACGCATCCTACTATATAGAATTTGAAAGCGAGACAGTTCTTATCTTGGCTTTACTACTTATTGACTGTGTGATGTCTAGAACATTATTTCACCTCTTCAAGCTTCTTTTATAATACCACCTACCTGAGAGAATTATAGTGAAGTTAAAAAGACTTCATGTGCTTATTTAATAAAGTGCTTCACTGGTACTCAACAAATATTCATTCACTCACCCCCTTCACCCACTCATACCAGGAAGCAGTGAAAGGCTACTAGACGCTAGAAACCCAGATTAGGGTTCTACCTCAGTCATTTACGAGTTAGAGGACCTTACACAAGAGTGTATTTTTTTCACCTGTGAAATGAGGATATCAGTATAAACCAGGGATTGACAAATTACAGGCCACAGGCTAATCCTGTCCTGTTGCTTATTTCTATAAATTAACGGCCACACCCATTTGGCTTATGTATGTCTACGGCTGCTTTCCTGAAAGAATAGCAAGGTTATACAGCTATGGCATGGACCATGTCCCACAAAGCCTAAAGTATTTATTATGGACCCTCTAAAGAAAAAGTTCGATAAATCCTGATCTAAATGATCACTAAACTCTCTCTCAACTTTAAAGTTCTAAGTCAACACTTAACATAAATATGAAATTTGAAGATACACGATAAAAACATTAATAGACCATAATTTCAAGATGTCCCAAGACTCATGCCTATTTGCTCACCAATTTTCCTTGTTATCTGTCACTTTGATGACTCTGAAATTGAATTAGGGACTATGGCACCTGAGGTAAACAGCTTGACTCCTGACTCAGCTGTAAAATTCATATGCCTAGAGTCCCTGGAGTCTGAGTCCCCAGCACTGTAAGTACCAAGGATTTTTATCCTATTCCATTTATGGCAAGCCCTTGAGAATTGGC
>PVKS010002482.1:0-60034 GCA_004027875.1 Aplodontia rufa
GTCCCCCACCCTACTATGCCACCCAGTATCCTAGGCAATCATCACCCTGTTGCATTAACAATCATACAATTTGAGGTTATTATTAGCTTAGCCATCTAACATTCTGCTTCTTGATATATTCTAGCTTCCACAGGTGAGAGAAATCATTCGGCCCTTGAGTCTCCGAGATTGGGATACTTTACTTAGCGTAATTTTTTCCATCTCCATCCATTTGCTGCAAAAGCCATAATATCGTTTTCTCTAATAGCCGAGTAGTATTCCCTTGTATATATGTACCAAAGTTTTTGAATCCACTCTTTGAGTGAGGGGCAACTGGGTTGGTTCCATAGTATAGCTATAGTAAATTGAGCTACTATAAACACTGATGAAGTCACATCACTATAATATGCTGATTCTAACTCTTTTGGGAAAATATCCAGGAGTGGGATAGCTGGGTCTTAAGGTGGTTCCATCCCTAAGTTTTTGAGGATTCTCCACACTGCTTTCCAGAGTGGCTGAACCAGTTTGCACAAAAAATCAATAAAGACATCTCCAATCTGAAAAGCTTTACTATTCAGTCGGGTTTAACAGACATCTTCGGAATATTCCATCCTAAGATAGCTGAATTTACCTTCTTCTCAGCGGCTCATGGATCTTTCTCTAAAATAGACCACATCCTAGTTCACTGAGATAATCTTAACAAATATAAAAAAGTGGATATAATCCCATGTATTCTGTCAGATCATAATGCTATGATCTTAGCAATCAACAACAAGAGAAGCAACAGAAACTACTCAAATACTTGGAAATTGAATAATTCCCTCTTAAACGAAGGATGAATAAAAGAGGCAATGAAAGCAGAAATTAAGAAGTTCTTGGAATTGAATGAGAATGAGGAAACAACATACCGAAACCTCTGGGACAGTATGAAGGCATTCTTATGAGGTAAATTTATAGCACTGAGTACATACATCAAAAATCTAGGAAGAGCCCAGATAAATAGCCTTATGCTACAACTCAAACGACTACAAAAACAGGAACAATCCAACCCCAAAGCTAACAGAAGACAGGAAATTACCAAAAATCAGAGCTGAAATCAATGAAATTGAGAACCACCACAACAAAAAAATATAAACTATTAACAAAACTAAGAGTTGTTTCTTTGAAAAAAAAAAACAAAACAAGATTGACAGACCCCTTGCCAAACTCATTAAAAGGAAGAACGAAAAGAAGCAAATCAACAAAATCAAAGACAAAAATGGGGATATCACCACAGATTCATCCAAAATCCAGAAGATTACCAGAACCTATTTTGAAAATTTATATTCTGCCAAGTTTGATAATCTGGAGGACATGGACAAGTTCTTGGATATATACGACATCCCCTCTTTAACACAGGAGGACATTGAAAATCTAAACCAACCTATCACAGATAGCAAAATCGAAGCAGCAACCAAGCTCTTCCAAAAAAGAAAAGCCCAGGACCAGATGGATATACTGCAGAATTCTACCAAGCTTTCACAGAAGAACTAACACTAATCCTCTACAAGCTCTTCCAGGAAATTGATAGAGAGGGATCACCCCCAAACACTTTTTATGAAGCAAATATTACACTGATTCCAAAACCCAACAAAGACATGTCAAGAAAAGAAAACTACAGACCAATTTTCCTGATGAACATTGGTGCAAAAATCCTTAATAAAATTTTATTAAGTTTTAAAGTTTGAAATCGCATAAAGTTTGTTCTACCACAATAGAATAAAATTAGATATCAACAGCAGAAGGGGACCTGGGAAACTTACAAATATGTAGAAATTAAATAACACAAACCCAAATAACAATTGGGTCAAAGAAGAAATCATGAGGGAAATTGTAAAATAATTTGAGATTAATGAAAACAAAAAATACAACATAAAAAAACTTGGGGATGTTGCTCAGGCAGTACTTAGATGGAAAATTACAGTTGTAAGTGCATAAATTAAAAAAGGAGAAAATTCTTCTATCAACAATATTAGCTTCCATTTTTAACTAGAAAAAGAAAAGCAACTCATCTAAAGGCAAGAAATGAGGAGGTAACCAAGGCTGGAGCAGAAATATATGAAATAGAGAATGGAAGAGCAATAGAAAAATCACTGTACTCAAATATTGGTTCTTTGAAAAGATTAACAAATTGGCAAAACTATAGCTAGATCAAGGAAAAAAAAAGAAAATACATTCTACTAAATCAGGAATGACTTTAGTTTGAATTAAGGTTAATTACTACCAACCTTACAGAAATATAGTGGATTATAAGAAAATGCTCTCTGTAATTGTCTACCAACAAATGTGATAACCTAGATGAAGTGGACAATTTCCTAGAAGATATAAACTGTCAAACCTGAATCTACAAGAAATAAAGAATCTGGATGGAGCTATAACAAATAAGGAGATTTAATTATTAATCAAAAAAAATTTTTAAATAAAAGGTCAGGATAGAAGACTTCACTGATGAATTTTTTTTTAAATAAAAGGTCAGGATAGAAGACTTCACTGATGAATTTTTTCACTTTTAATTCTTGTGGTACTAGTAAATGAATCCAGGGCTGGTCTTCCACTTATTTACATCCCTAGCCCTTTTTATTTTCAGATGGAATCTCACCAAGTTGCTGGAGCTGGCCTGGAATTTGCAATATTCTTGACTCATCCTCCTGAGTCACTGTGATTACAGATAGGCACCACCATGTCTAGCTCAAATTTTAAAGGAAATTTAACACCAATTATTTATAAACTCTTTCAGAAAATAGAAGAAAAGGGAATGTTTTTTAACTCATTTTTGAGGACAATGTTACCTTGACACCAAAGTCAGAAAAAGGTATTACAATAAAAGAAAACTACAGAGCAATATTTCTTAAAAATACGAACACAAAAATCCTCAACAAAATGCTAACAGTCTGACTTCAACAACATATAAAAGGATTATACTTCACAACCAAGTATGATTTATACCAATAATGCAAGATTAGTTTAACATTAGAAAACTATAACAAAAAAGAAAGAAAGAAAGAAAAGAAAACAAAACACATAATCATCTCAACAGGCAAAGTGAAAACACTTTTTAAAAAAGCTAGATAAACCCTTTCATGACAAAAAACAATCAGCTTATCAGGAATAAAAAGGTATTGTCTCAATCTGATAAAAAGATACCTGTGAAAAACCCACAGAGAACCTCATACTTAATTGTAAAAACAGTTTTACTCTAAGATCAGACACAAGACAAAGGTATCTGTTCTCATCTATTCTACTTGGTATTGTACTGGAGACTCTAGCCAGAGTAATTAGGCAAGAAGAAGAAATTAAAAGTATAGAATAAGAAGAACTATAAATGTCTCTTTTCACAGATAATGTGATATGGTAAATAGAAAAACCCAAGGATGCTATGAAAACAGTATCAGAATAAACCAATTCAGCAAGCCTGCAAGATGTTAGATGAATATTCAAAACTCAATCATATTTCTATACACTGCCTGTCCAAAAAATGAAATTCAGAAAATAATTACATTTATAATAGCATTAAAATGATAAACTACTTAAGAGTAATTTAACAAAGGAAGTGCAAATTTGCACACTTAAAACTATAAAACATCATTGAGAAAAGTTAAAAACCTAGAGAAGGAGAAAGATATCCCGTGTTTATGGATTGGAAGACAATGTTGTTAGAACAGCCATACACCCAAAATTGATCTACAGTTTCAATATAATATTAATAAATCCCATCGTACATGATTTTTTTTTTGCAGAAATTGCCAAAGTGGTGCTAAAATTTAAGTGGAAATGCCAGAGACTAGTCAAAACAAATTAAAGGAAAACAAACTTTTAAACAAGAACAAAGTTGGAGGACTTCTACTTCCAAATTTCAATACTTACCATAAAGCTATGGTAGTCAAGACTGTGTAGTCTTGATCAACATAGACAGATAATGGAATAGAATTAAGAAACTCATAAATTTACACTCAATTAATCTTCAGCAAGCACAGAAAGTTAATTCAGTTAGGAAAGAATTGTTTTCTAAACAAGTGGTGCTGTAACAACTGGATATCCTCACACAAATAAAGTGGGATCATACCAAAAATTAACTCAAATGCTATCAAAAACCTACATTCAAGAACTAAAACTGTAAAATTTTTAGAAGAAAATATGGACCCAAATCTTTGTTGCCTTGGATTAGGCAATGGTTTCTTTCCCCCCCCACATTTTATTGGTGTAATATAGTTGTCCATAACAGTAGGATTTGTTGTTATGTATTCATACATACATACAATATAACAATATAATTTGGTCAAGCACTACTTTACCCTCCTTAACCTCCTTCCACCCTTTGGTCCCTTTCTTCTACTGATCTCACTTTGGTTTTTAACTTTTCTAGTTAGGCAATGGTTTCTTAGACATGACACAAAAACACAAACCTCAGAAGAAAAAAATAGAAAAATGTTACTCCATCAGTACTGAAGAATCATCAAGAAAGTGAATGGGAGAAATATTTGCATATTACATGTCTGATGAAAGTTTTGTATCAAATTTTTGTATTTGATAATTTTTTATATTTTTTTTAAAGAGAGAGGGACAGTGAGGGAGAAAAAGAGAGAATCAATTTTTATTTACTTTTCCATGTGGCTTTCATTGCCCTGACACTTTGTTATGTATGTGGTGCTGGGGTTTGAACCCGTGTACTTGAGCATACCAGGTAAGTGCTGTAACTGCCAAGCTGTTGCTCCAGCCTCTTTATATATCTTTATATATTAATCTTGAAGTATAAAGAATTCCTACAATTCAACAAAAAAAAAATATAGCCCAATTTTTTTAAGTGAGAGAGAAAGAGAAAAAGAATTGATTTTATTTATTTTTTCATCTGGTTTTAGTTTTTCCAACAGTTAGTTATGTATGTGGAGCTGGGGTTTGAACCTAGATCCTTGTGCATGCCAGGCAAATGCTCTACTGCTGAGCCACTGCTACAGCCCCACAATTTTAACCAGTGAGTTATTAGACAAATGCCAAACAAAAGCACACTGAAATACCTCTTCATACCCACTATGTGGGCTATAATTTAAAAAAAACACTTAATTACAAGTGTTGGCAAGGATATGGAGAAATTGGAACTCTTGTACATCGCTAATGGGAATGTAAAGTGGTTTTTATCACTTTGGAGTCGTTTGAGGAAAACTGCCCCCTCAAAATGGTAAGCACAGAATTAGTATGTTACCCAGTAATTCCAAGAGAATTATAGGATATATCCAAGAGAATTGAAAAATGTATCTCCACACAAAAACTTTTACATAAATGTTCATAGTAGTATTAATTTATAATGGCTAAGGAGTACAAACAACTCAAATGTTCATCAATTAATGACTGGATAAATAAATCAAGGTATATTCAATATATGTATAATGGAATATCCCAATTTTGATAATATTTGAAAACATTATGAAGAAAGACACAAAAGACCATATAATATATGGTTCCATTTATATGGAATGCTCAGAATAGGCAAATCTGTAGAAACAGAAAGTAGATGGTGTTGCTGGAGACTGGAGGGCAGGGAGAATGGGAAAGGCTTGCTAATGGTTATAGGATTTCTCCTGGGGATGATGAAAGTATACTGAAAATACTGGCAATGTTTGTACAACTCTGTGAATAAACTGAAAACAATCAAAGTGTACAACTTAAAAGAACGCATTTTATGGTGTATGCTTTATATCTCAATTAAAAATAAAAGATTCAGACCATATAGCACATATGATACATAGGAATACATTGAAAGTGTAGAGGTAGTTTGTGGATGAGTTACAGCTCCATAGAAAGAAAGCTCTCAGAATGCAGAGAGAGGGTCACACACAACAAGATTTGGAATGTTAAATTTATCAGGCACAAGAGGAAAGGTTTCTAGATATGGAACTGTAAGATGTGTACAAGAAACTTTTAAGTAATTTGGAATTATTAGAATACAATATATAAAACAAAAATTCCTGGGTATAGATGGAAACATTGGTAAAAATCAGATCAGATGATTTTAGACAATGTAAAGGAGAATGATCTTAATTTGTAACAACTGAGAAGTTATTGAAGGCTCTTAAGGAGAGAAGGAAATAATTTTTGAGGCAGTTGGGAAGGCAATTTTTAGAAAGGCAAAATTACAATTCAGGAGATAAATTAGGACATTATTCCAGGAATCCTAGTGAGAGATTCCAAATACCTGAAATAAGGTAGTGATTACAGGAATGGAGCAAGGAATTTATGTCTGGATTTATTTCAGACATACATTTAACTCCAGTGAGCAGTTGATTTTTTTTTCTTCACCTCATATCTAAAGAATGACTCTCAGGTTTAAGTTTAACTACCTGAATTAGTTCCTCAACAGAGGAATAGTAGCAGGCACAGCCAGTTTGTCGGGGAGAATAAGTCCAATTTTGGACATGCTCTTAAAAGCATCTGGGTTAAAATATCTATTAAGCAACAGAATTTATAGGTATGAGTGTAAAAAAGGAAGTTAGCATGACCAGACTTGTAAATTTAGGAAACTTAAACGTGAAGGAAGTGGTGGAGACTGAGATATAAAGTTAAAAAAAACCCAACTGATCAAAAATTTTTAAAAAGCCCTCTTATTTGACCCGCAGTCAACAGTGTTTGATTTCTGATAGAAGTGATGTTTAAAAACAAGCTAAAAATAGATGAGCTATTCCAGGAGAATACCTTTGAGTAAAAATAAAAGATATCTTAACAGAAATTCAGGAGGTATGAAAATGTAAGGGTTGACCTAGGGGAAAGGATCCAGTGAAGGAGACCTAGAAGATTTGAAGAGAGGAATACTAGGAGAATATACGAATTCATATATATGCTCCTTGGCAGTGTGTTGGAAACGCCAAGTGTGGAGGAAAAGTCAATTAGGCAATTCCTGAAAAGTAATTATTGGATTTGGCAATGGAGATAGATGAGTTATTAATGGCTAAATAAGGAGGAGAGTGGAGTATGGAAGTGAGGTTACAATGTACTGAGAGATGCCTGAACCGTAAGGAAGAAGAGTCAGCGTGTCCATGTGGATGATTCACAGGAGGAGAGGGGTAGGCGTGGGAAACGAGTGTCACAGGGAATGTGTGTTTGTGTGCTTGTGCATGCAAGAAAGTAATTGAGGTCAAGAAAAATTCGAAAGATATTTAGAGCGCTGCTTACCTTTTTCAGAAATAGACAAAATATGCAAATGTCTGAATAAAATATGAAAAGCATTTTTAAGCATCAATGAGAGCATAAAGGAAGGGGAGGAATCAGAAGTCAGATTTTTTTGTTCGAAAATCTTTTATTGCAGCAAAATATACATTAAATAAAAATTTACCCTATTATCCAATGTAAAGTAGAATTCAGTAGAATGTGCGATCACCACCACTATCCATCTCCAGAACAATGTTAGCATCCCAAATGGAAGCTCTATACTCATTAAACAAGTGCTCCCCGTTACTTTCTGCTCCTAGCTTCTGGAAACCTCTATCGTACTACCTGTCTCTACGGATTTGCTACTTTAGTTATCTCATATTGGTGGCATCATACTGTATCCTTTTGTGTCTGGATTATTTTACTTAATATAATTTTTTGAATGTCCATCCATGTTATACAGCCTGTGTCAGAAATTCATTCCTGGCCAAGCGTGTTGGTACATTCCTGTAACCCCAGTAACTCAGTAGGCTTAGGCAGGAAGATTGCAAGTTTGAAGCCAGCCTGGGCAACTTAGTGAGAACCTGTCTCAAAATGAAAAAAAAGAAAAAAAGATAAGAAGAAAAGGAATGGGGAAGTAGTTCAGTTGTAGAATGTTCCTGGATTCAATCTCTACTAATGAAAAAAAAAGTGTTTATTCATGGTGTTTTAAAAATTACAATGCATGTCTTTATTTTATCATAGTCTGCCTTAACATTATATTATGTTACCTTCAGAGTAACATAAGAATCTTATGATAGTGAGGGTTCTATTTATTCTCTTTTGCACTTTTGATTTTGTTACGTATTTTAGTTCTACAGACCCCACAAAACATTGCATTAGTTTTGCTTTAAATAGTCCATAATAGTTTTTTTTTAAACAGAGAGAGAAAGAGAAAGAGAGTTAACTTTATTTTTTCATTTGGTTTTGTTTTTCCTCCACTTAGTTGTGTATGTGGTGCTGGGGATCAAGCCTAGGTCCTCATGCATGCCAGGCAAGTGCTGTAGCACTGAGCCACCTCTCTAGTCCCAGTCCACAGTGTATTAAAGAAACTTAGGTATAAGTGTGTGTGTGTGTGTGTGTGTGTGTGTGTGTAAGCATAATAAAATTAATCTTTTGCGTTTACTCATATATGTTCCCTGTGTTCTTCATTCCCTCTGTCAACTCTGAACTTTCTTCTGTCATCATTATCTGTCAGCCTAACAACTCTTTTAGCATTTCCTGTACTAAAGCTCTTCTTGGACAAGATCTCTCCTTTGGCTCTCTGAAAACATTGCTATTTTCTCTTTATTTTTGAAGGATATATTTTGATGTATATAAAACTCTAGGTTGTTTTTTCTTTAAATATTTAAAAATCATCTTTCCATTTCTTCTGGGTTATATTATTTCTGGTGAGAAGTCAGCAAAACTCTTATTGTTGCTTTCCTATCTATGGTATACAATGGATGCTTTTGGACTTTCTCTTTTTCTTGGTTTTCAGATAAAGAGATGGGTCTGATGTTATTAAGCATGTAGTTTAGCATGTTTGTGTGTGTGCCCATGTATGCATGTGAAAGCACAGTTTTCTTCCTTGGAATTTACTGAAGTTTCTTGAAGTTTCCAAATATTTTTGGAAAATCCAAATTATCTCATCCAGTATTTTTTCTGGCCCACTCACTCCCATTTTATTGTCCTCTACATACATATGTTCCACAGACCCCAGATACTTTGTTGTATTTTCTCTCTTTTCCATTTTTTTGTGTGTTTCAGTTTATAAGATTTCCACTATTTTCAAGTTTATAGGTTTTTTCCTCCTTTATATCCAGCCAGCTGTTGATCCCATTGGATGAATTCTTCATTTCTGATATATTTTCATTTCTAGCACTTCCATTTGTTCCATTTTTATAGTTTCTATCTCCTATCATTCTTTACATGTTCATGAATGTTGTCCAGTTTTTCCTCTCTATATTCTTCTATATTCTTTAAATGTTTTCATTTTTTTTAGAGAGAGAGGGACAGTGAGAGAGAGAGAGAGAAGAGAAAGAGAGAGAGAGAGAGAGAATTAATTTTATGTAGATTTTCATGTGGCTTTCGTTGCTCCGACACTTCATCATGTACATGGTGCTGGGGTTCGAACCCGCATCCTTGCTCATGCCAGGCAAGTGCTGCAACCACTGCGCCTCTGCTCCAGCCCTCATGTTTATGTTTAAGTCCGTGTCTGATAATTCTAACATCAATCCATCCCAAGGTCTGCTTCTTTCCTCTCACGATCATGGGTTCCATTTTCTTGCTTCTTTGTATGTCTCAGAGTTTTATTTGTACATTGGACATGGTAAATAAAAGAACAGTAGAGACCAAAGTAAATTATATTTTCCCTAGAAAATTATTCAACCTTTCTTCTTTCAGAATGCTAAGAATTCCTAGATCTGAAGAAGCACTAAGTAAGGATGAGTAAGACATCAAATATTTATTTGCAGATTTATAGCAAACACCAGCTTTCTGAACCATGAGAAATTTCTTTCTGATTCATGGTCTGGATTCTAGCTGCTGGTGTAGAAAAGAGGATCTCTCTGCTCTTCAGTTCCACTGCCATCTTAGTATATGCCCCTGCCCCACTGGCCTGCTGCTTCCAGTCATTGTAGGACCGTTGCTTTGTTCTCAGATGGCTTAAAGAGCCCTCAATGTTTCTGCCCTCCATTCATTGAAAACCCAGAGTGCCTCAGAGAGAGATTTCTCTGCTCTTTCTGTCCTGCTCCATGCTTTACTGGGTCATTGTTGAGCACTTTACAGTAGATCTCTCCAAGCTCTTCTGCTGTCTCCCCAGCCTCAGGGTTTTCGTCATGTGCTCTTGGTAAAGCCTGCGGGAAGAGTGGGCAGGCAGGTGTAGATGCTCTCTTTGTGGAGGGTGTTCCTTGAGATTCCTACTCCTCCTGTTAGCTCACATTAAAGATTCATGAAACTGTGGCTTGTATCTCCTTGCTATCCACTGTGATATGTTCCTTCCTCTGTGACTGTTCTGCTAAGATGTAAACAAGTTGAAACCATTCTGACTTGAAGGGCTCTTTGCTTTCTAGATTTTTAGTTCTAGATTTTATTTTAGTTAGCTTTATTTCTGTTCTCAGGCCTCTGATAAATTTTGAAAACTATGATTTTTAAGCCTATCTGGTTTATTGTTTTCAGGGAGGCAGTGATAGTCTTTTGTGACTCACAGTTGGAAGGCCCGAAAGTTGGGCTTTAGTGGTAGCTGATGGAAAGGAAATACAAACCTGGATCCTAAGAAGGATTAAAAGTAGAATCCAAGATTCTGTCATAAGCTAGAACTCTATAAAGGGCCGATTTAGAAAATAACTTGCAAAGGGAGACTTGCCTGTTTGTTCTTGGTTGTAGGGTGACTAGGAAAAAAAATAATTTCTTCTGAGAATTTTGAACCACAAGTCCACACTCATGTAGATTTGGTGATATAATCCTTGCCACCCACATGGTCTGAACTGCCAAGCAAAGATTTCACTTTTGAGTAGCCTTAGGTTGGTACCATCTTTATATGCCTGGCAGAGGCATATAAAGAGAAACACTTCCTGTTGAGTTTAACACATGCTTTCAGGTCTTTCTGTACCTAGATCATCCACAAATAATGATCCTAAGGTACACGGCCCCAAAGCGTCAGATGCTGGACAAATTGACTGGTGTGTTTGCCTGTTGTATATCCACTGGTCCACCAAGCTGCTCCCTCTCATTCCTTCCCTGAGGACAAGCTGAGGTATGTTCTGACAGGAGAGGAATAAATAAATATGCATGCAATGGCTTGTTGAGATCGAGGGCAGACTCCAGACTGATATAAGCTACACTGCCAGCTTTATGGACAGCATCAAAATTGACAAGACCAGTGATAAACAGACCAGTGATAATTTCCTTCTGACTTGTGACTCAAGGCTCACCTTACTATTATCAAATTCCGCCTGAGGAGGCCAATACAAGTTCTGAGAAATGAGAAAGTTCCTTAAGGTCACCACCCAGATCGCCATCTTTGGAGGTTGGCCAGATTAATTAGGCATTTCAACAAGTAATTCAACAAGTACTGGTAACTTATGCATAGTTACTGAAAGTGCTAACCTGGGACAGACTGGTGTGACTACTAACAGAGACAGAGACAGAGATGGACAGAGAGGGACTACCAGGCTCTTTTGAGATGGCTCATGTAATAGATATCAGTAGCAACAGCTTTGCCACCAGGCTTTCTAATATGTTTTTCACTGGAGAAAACAATGGACCATTGATTTCCCTGCTCCAAAGAAAGGGAGCTCACTTCACCATTGCTGAAAACAGAGACTATGAGCCAAGCAGAGCAGCATATGAAAGAATCTCTAGAACAGAGAAGTAGAACTCCTGTGCTTAACTGAAGACGTAATGGTATGGAGGAAAACACAAAAAATGAAACAATATTTTAGGTAATTTTTTTAGAAGGAATATATAATTGCAATTTTTAAAAAAATTACTAAAAACACATGCAGAAACAAGCCCAAATGAACCAAAGTCAGCAGAAAAGATAATGAAGGGTCAGATTCCAATCCTAAGATTAAAACTGGAATTATTAGATATGAATTATAGATCAAGGATGTTGAATCCACCTAAAGTTTAGATGCTTGAATGAATATGAAAATCGTAAAACCATAATGTTGACTGAAAAAAGCAAGACCAAAAATCAGTAAAATGGAGAAATGAATTTTTGTCTGTTTGTATAACACAGTACCATAGCGCAGCTTTAGAAATACATTAGTGGTACACACCAACATGTGTGAGTCTCTGAAACACAGGATGAGAGAAAAAAGCAAAACAGAAAAATGCATACGGTGTGAGTTTTAATTATGAGTTTCAAGATCTGTACAAATTAAACATGACATTGCTTAGGGATACAATATGTATCGCAAAACTTTTAAAAAAGTAAGTGGTAAGGGGCTGGAGCGCTGGCTCAGTGCTTACGACCCTTGCCCTGCATGCACAAGGAAGTGAGTTTGAACCCCAGTACCATGTACACAACGAAGTGCTGGAGCAATGAAGGCCACATGTAAGACTAAATAAAATTGATTCTCTTTCTCTCTCTCACACTTTCTCTTTAAAAAAAAAAGTAAATGATAATTTCTAATTCATACTTGTGGTTTACCCAGGTAGGGAAAGAAAAGTAAAGATCAGAAAGGGAATGCTGTTGACTTTGGAGATGCATTTGGTTGTATCTTATTTCCTGAAACAAGAGTGGTGATTGTCTGACTGTTTTTAATTAACATTACTTAAATATTTAGGTAACTTTTATTAAATGCTTTTATAAGCTATATTATATTTTTTTAAAAACTCAAATAAATCGTATTTGAAGATCAACAATCTACATCTGAGTTAGAAAGGTTCCTGTACATAAAACTATTTTTCAAAGACAAAATATCAAATGAGTCCATCTAGTGGTGAATTAGAGAATCTCCCATGCAGGAATACCCCAACTCAAGGAGTACACCAGAATGGAAAGCTTTCATTTCAAAACAGCCCATTCGGAACTCTTTGTTTTCAGAAGCATGGCAAAATACTGCAGTTGATCAACTTGTTCAAAAACTTGTCTGGCAGCTTAGGGAAAGATGATTGCTCTCTGGAGGACGTGAATAAGGAAGTGAGTGGCCTCTCCTAACTGGCAGGCATCCTACAAGCCCTCAGGCAATGATAGAGGAGCGAGAAGGAAAGAACTCAGGCAGCTTCTGAATAGAGTGAACCTCAGAACCAACTCAGCTTGCAGCCGCCCTATCTCTGGACTTGGTGTAAATGCCAGCGGGCTGGTCAATTTTTTATTGTTTAAGTTCGATTACGTTGTTTTTAAAATTCTAATTGAAAGTATTCTAATTGAAACATCAATAGAATATTAAGAAAACCCTCAATAAATAAATTTCACAGTATCTAGACTGGATCTTGAGTGGTCTTCGTCAAATTTCTTAAATATTTTAATTGTAAAATTGTAAATATATTCCAAAGTTTAGGTGCGGGTGAAAGGGGTTGTATTTTACAAATTCTCATGTTAGGGATGGGTGGAATGTATCAGGTATTAAATTATAGTCAAGTGGGGCTGGAGCAGTGGCTCCACAGTCACGATGCTTGCCTGGCATGCGCAAGTACGCGGGTTCAAACCCCAGCACCCACGAGCACAACTAAGTGTCAGGGCAAGGAAAGCCATGTGAAAAACTCCATAAAAATTGATTCTCTCTCTCTCCTTCTCTTTCTCTCTGTCCTTCTCTCTTAAAAAAAAAAAAAAACAAGAACATTATGAGTCTGTTTCAAACTCTCTATGTTCTAGAATTTTCTCTTCTTGTGAGTCTGAATATAAAAAATCATCCACAATATTTTCCTAAGGGTGATATTTAGAATTTAGCTGAAGTTAGTGTTTGATTACTAGAAAAACTATGTTGATGAAAATAAGAGACTATAAGTATGAATCATCCCCATCACAACTAGGCTGTGTGACCAAAAAGAGATGAAGTAGAGAAAGAAACGAAGAAAAAATGAATTGCCTTCATAATACGACTAGGAATCGCTTACAAACTTTTCAAAATGTTAAGAATACCAGCCATAAGTCATGTTTTCACAATTTATTATATTCTCATGCTTAATCTAGAAACTACGAAGCTAGCTGTAGACCATTTGGGTTTTGGCTTTCTATGTATCTATCTGTCATCTGTCACTCTAATGACAATAGATTTTAAACTTCTAATTCAATTACTTTCATGGATTTAGGTACACTGAGTTTCCTTTAGTCAATTTTATTTATTTATTTATTTATTTTTATAAAGAGAGAGAGACAGTGAGAGAGAGAGAGAGACAGAGAGAAACAATGTTTATTTAGTTTTTCATGTGCCTTTTGTTGCTCCAAGACTTCATTGTACATGTTGTGTACACAGTGCTGGGTTTGTATTCACGGACTTGCGCAGACCAGGCAAGCACCGTAACCGCTGAGCCACCACTCCAGCCCCCTTTAGTCAATTTTAGTAAATAGCATTTATATTTTTAGTGAATTGTCCATTTTGTCTAAATTTTCAAATTTGATGTTCCAAAATTGTTCAAAATATTTTTATTTTTAAATCCCTGCTGCATTTATGTCCTATTTTGCATTTCAAATTTAAATTGTTTTTGTCTGTATTACTCTGTCTGGTATTTTGTTTTCTCTTATTTTACTATGCTTTCTAAACAATTAATTTATGCCTATATGATCTTTATACTTTTATTTTTTTATTTTTCTTTAAAGAGAAAGATGGACAGAGAGAGAATGAGAGAATCAATTCCCTTTAGTTTTTCACATGGCCTTCATTGCTCTGACACTTCATTGTGTGTTGTGTACGTGGTGCTGGGGTTAACTCATGTCCTTGCTTATGCCAGGTAAGTGCCATAACCGCTAAGCCACCGCCACTCCAGCCCCTACATTTTTATTTTGTTAATATCTCCAACTTTTTAAAAACAAAATACTTCTATAGTTTTTTATTCTAAGACTACTTAAGTTTGAAATGTCTTAAGTCTGAAACTTAGCATATATTAATGACCATCATTATTATTACCAGTCTCCTTCCCTTTTTAATCATAAGTATTTAGAGTACATACTTTCCATTAAGTACATTCCACAAATTTAAGTATTTTCAACAACAGTGTGCTTGAAGGAGGTCCTTATTTCCATTATAATAATTTCTTTGGTGCATTATATCAAGAATAAAGGTTGCTGTACCGTAACTAAGCTCACAGGCTTTAACACCGAAGCTCCTGGCTCAGTCCCATCTTTGACACTCATTAGCAGTGTAACTTTGTATAAATCATTTATGCTTTCTGCTCCACAGTTGCCTCATTTATAAAATGAGGTTTATAATTATACTCATCTCTTAGGGTTATCATGAAATTCAGTGATTAATAAACATCTCGTGTTTAGAACATCTCCTAGGATTATACTAAGCACTTGATACAGGTTGGTTATTATTCTTGTGCTTTTAAACTTGCCAACATAAAAAGTTTTATATTGTTTTTAACTTTTGAAAAATTATTGAATTTGGGGCTGGGGGTATAGCTCGAGGGGATTGCAGGTGTGTACCACCACGTCGACTGGTTTCGAGTGATGGGGATTTCTTTTACCTCTGTGTGAAAACTTTTACAAATATAATTGCCGTATTTTATCTGGCACCTTCATATGTTTAGAAGGAATGTCTAGGTTCTCTGGTCTACCATGTTGCTGGATATGTAAGTCCCCAATCCCAAGTTCAACCCTTTCCGTAGTTGGCACATCCTAAGAAGGAGCCCACCATGGTTCCATGGGAACCAGTGATCTCTGCTGTGTATCCTCACTGCCCCACCCCACCATTTTCTTTTAATTCCTCTACCTTGCTAAACTTTAATTGCACGAAAAGTCTTTGCTCACCTGTTATTTTCCTGCTGCAATCAACATTTCCAAAATCATAATACTTTCCCTATGTCCTGCTTCTGTGTTTACAAGTATATTCTGAGGTGAGCCCTCCTAGCTCTAGCAATAGTCTTATCCTGGGCTTGTGGGACTCAGACATCCACAACACTATAGCTATTTCAAGTTCCCAAGATACACACTCCTACGCTAGGAAAGAGTTATCCACCTAAGATAAGAACTCTGCTTCGTCAGTTTGAGATCCCAGGATGTCAAATCCATTTTCTTGACAACTCAATGCCATTTGGAATGATAGCAGAAGCCTGTAGATCCCAGCTATCCCTCGAATGTCAGATCAGCTGCCACTCCCTTGCTGTCAGTGAATACACCTCAGGTCACAGTGGGTCTCCATCTCCACACCTGGCCAGTCTACAGGTTGCATGTTGAACAACTTGAACAAGCACCACCCATATTGCATTCATATAGATTTGCATTTATTAAAATATAATAGCCTAGTAGAAGGCACTCAAGCATCTTGAGCAATGAGTTTTCTAATCCATACAGACACCGTGTGGGCCAGCAGCACTTGTGCACTCAGCACTGTATTCCTGTGTGTTAGTTTCTGGCATATTGGTCCTTGGTCCCTTGGAGGTGCCCACATGTTAACATCTGGGACTAGGAATCTGTAGGCAACAAAATACCCCTTTATGAATTAATAGTAGGAAGGTATAGACCTTAGAATATAAAGCTGTGTCGGCGAACTCGACTTCATGAGACCTGTTCCCTTGTATGTTGTCAGGGCACCTCCCAGCTTCAGGGCAAAGACTGGGTGCACAGACACCCAGTGTGCACAGACACACACCTCCTCTTACCAGAGCACCCCCTTCCACTGGGGGAATAGGAGCCAAAGAATCTCCTGAGCATTCAACAAAAGATCATTGGGCACTTCAGGTTCTAGGTCCAGCATGGCAAGGGTGTAGGAGTGTGTCCTTCCCCAGTACCAGAGCAGAAATGTGGAAAGAGGGGCTGCCCTTCTCTCTGGAGAACTGCTCTCTTGCACTGCTTTTGAAAGTTACAATATGATAATGAAATAAAATGTCATAATTTATTACCTGAAAGAAATAAAAATATTAGTATTTATAGACAATAAAATTTAAGAAAATTCCCAGGAAGGAATATATATATAAGAAAATCAGATTTTTATTTAAAGAAATAAATAAAAGTTGCGTTAAACATATGCTAGCATTTAAAAAAGGAATGTGAATAGTTTTCACTGAGATTTTAGAAGCCAATGGATTCTGATTGAAACTTTTCTTTTCCTCTTAAAATTGCCCTTCAAAAATTCATTATCCATGATAAAAAATTTGTAGTAAAAGGCATTACTTTTGTTAAATAAAAACAACCTGAGGAAACAGCTTAAAATCATTCAAGACAACAGAGACTTTAATAAAGTAAAAATGTACACTATGAATTAGTCTGGGATGTGCATGTCTACATAAGATAAATTATGCAATTACACTGGGATATGGAAAGGAGTGCTTCAGAGATCTATTACACACTAGTGAAGAAATTAAATTGTTTGCATTAATCAGCATCGGTCAAAACTTCAGCTGCTTTAGTCAACTGTTTTTGCTGCTATGACTAAAGGACCTGACAAGAACAATTTTAGAGGAGGAAAAGTTTATTCGGGGGGCTCACGATTTTGAGAGGTCTCAATCCATAGACACAGAGGCAGAACATCATGGCGGAAGAGTGTGGTGGAGGAAAGTGGCTCAAGGCACTGCACTCAGGAAGCAGAGAAAGAGACTCCACTTGCCAGATGCAAAATATACACCCCCAAAGACCACCTTCTCCAGCCACACCATACCTAACTGCAGTTACCACCCAGTTAATCTCTACTAGGGGATTAATTCATGGATTGGGTGAACTAATCCAGTCATTTCACCTCTAAGCCTTCTTGCATTGTTTCCCACATGAGCTTTTGGGGGACACCTCACATCCAAACCATAACACCAGAGTAATTGTTTTACAGATCTCAATAAAATAATTCTAAAATTACTTGGATAAATTGGAGGCAATGATGATAGTAAGTAATCAAAAACAAAATAAAAACAACAAAAGAAGAAGGAAAGAAAGAACAGAGTAAGGAAAAGTGAATATCCCCTCCACATTTTAAATGCATTTTATTTTATTATTTTTATTTTGTAATTTATTTTTTAAATTTTTATTGAGGAGTTGAGTTAGTGTACAATTATAAATGCATATAAAGTAACAATATGATGTGCATTTGTTCTTAAACCAGAATTACCCCCACATTGCCCATACTGCAGTCTTTTGATTCTTCTATATTTCACCCCTACAAGTGATATAAATGCTTAGATTGTGAATTTTCCAGATGATTGCATAAGTATTTTTTGGATTCTCAGGGGGGTAAAGAGCATACTACATTGTTGATTGTCTCCCTAGATCCCTCCCTAGCTTCCCTCCATCTTCTCCCCTCCCACCATGTATCTATGGTTACCCTAGATTATGTGTTGCTATGCCTTTAAATGAATTTGACTACCTTTCACACAGGCCTGGGTTTAGCTTCAACCTCCACAAATGAGGAAAAGCATTAGACCCTTGACTCTCTGGGTTTGGCTAACTTCACTCAGCATGATTTCTTTCCTTGCCATCCATTTACCTTCAAAGGCCCCAATATTGTTTCTAATTGCTGAGTAGAATTCCATTGTGCGTGTATGTGTGTGTGTGTGTGTGTGTGTGTGTGTGTGTGTGTCAGTTTTTGGATCCATTCATCCAGTGAGAGGCATCTGGGTTGGTTCCATAATTTGACTATTGTAAATTGAGCTGCTATGAACATAGATTTTGCTGTGTTGCTGTAATGTGCTGATTCTAACTCCTCTGGGAAAATGCCCAGAAGAGGGACAGCTAAATCATATGATGGTTCCATCCTTAATTTTTTGAGGATTCTCCACACTGCTTTCCAGAGTAACTGTACCAGTCTGCAGTTCCACCAACAGTGTGCTAGTGTTCCTAACTCCCCACAACCCTCCAGCATCTGTGACTGTTTATATTCTTCATCTTTGCTAATCTGCCTGGAGTGAGGTGAAATCTTAAGGTAGTTTTGATCTGCATTTCTCTGATAATTAGGGATTTCTCGTGTATTCATTGGCTTGCTCAATTTTCTCTTTTGAGAAGTTTCTGTTTAGCTCTTTGGCCCATTTATTGATTGGATTGTTGTTTTTGTTATGAGTTTTTTGAGTTCTGTGTACATTTTGGACATTAGTCCCCTGTTGGAGGAATCAGAGGCCATGATTATCTTCCATTCTGCAAGTTGTCTCTTGACAATTTTGACCAATTCTTTGGCTGTGCAGAAACTTTTTAGTTTAATGGCATCCCACTCATTGATTTTTTTCCTTTTATTCTTTCACTTTAGGAGTATTGTTGAGAAAGTGTTTGCCTACTTCCAAATGCTGGAGTGTTGGTCCTAACTTTTCTTCTAGAAGTTGTATGGTGACATGTTTGATTCATAGTTATTTAATCCATTTAGATTTGATTTTTTGTAGGGTGAGAGATAAGGATCTAATTTCAACTTCCTGTAAATGCCTATCTAGTTTGTGTAGCACTAGTTGTCGAATATGCTGCCATTCCTCCATGTTATATTTTGACCCACTTTGTCAAAGATCAGATGTTTAAGATTTATGGGTTTGTCTCAGAGTCTTATATTCTGTTTCATTGGTCTTCATTCCTATTTTGATATCAGTACCGTGCTGTTTTTGTTACTATAGCTCTATGGTATAGTTTTAGATCAGGTATTGTGGATCCACCCATTTTGTATTTCTTGGCTTAGTAATGTTTTGGCTATTCTGAGTTTCTTGTTATTCCAAATGAATTTGAGAATTGCTTTTTCTATGTCTGTAAAGAATGACATTGATTTCTTAATGGGGATTTCATTGAATCTATAAAGTGCTTTTGCCAGAATTTTATATTTTAACTATATTAATTCTGCTTAACCAAGAGCATGGAGAGATGTTAGCTCCTCCTGATAGGTGTGGTAAAACTAAGCAGGGAATCCGTCAGGTCCTAGGCTTTTCTTCTTTGGTAGGCTTTTAATTGCTGTATGGATTTCAGTGCCTGTTACTGGGTTGTTTAGGATTTCAATATTTTCCTGTGTCAATTTGGGGATGTTGTATGTGTCTAGAAATTTGTTCATATTTTCCAGATTATCTAATTTAGAGGAGTATAATTTTTCAAAATATATTCTTATAATCCATTGGATTTCCATGGAGTCAGTGGTGATTGCCCCCTTTTCATTGGTGATTTTATTGATTTGCTTTATTTCCCTTCTTCTTTTAGTGAGATTGGCTAGGGTTCTGTCAATTTCATTTATTTTTTTGAAGAATTAGCTCTTCATTTCACCAATTCTTTTTATTGTTTTTTTGTTCTCAATTTCATTGATTTCAGCTCTGATCTTAATGATTTCCTCTCTTATGCTGGCTTTGGCCTTAGATTGTTCTTCATTTTGTAGGGATTTGAGGTGGAGCATAAGTTTATTTATTTGGGATCTCTCCTGGTTTTTAATTAAGCACCCAGTGCTATAAGTTTTCTCCTCAAGAATGCTTTCATGCTGTCCCAGAGGTTTCAATATGTTGTGTCTTCATTCTCATTTCCTTCCAAGAATTTCTTGATTTCTGCTCCCATGTCTTCTTAGATCCATTCTTCATTTAATATGGTATTATTCAATCTCCACGAGTATGTGTGTTTTCTGTTATAATTTTTGCTGTTAATTGCTTGGGTCATGACATCATGGTCTGATAGGATACATGAAATAATATCTACTTTTTTATATTTGCAGAGATTTCCTTTGTAAACTAGAATATGATCTATTTTAGAGAAGGATCCAGGTGCTGCTGAGAAGAAGGTATATTCAGCCAGTTTGGGATGGAATATTCCATAGATGTCTGTTAAGTCCATTTGATTTATGAAGTTGTTTAGGTTGGAGAGCTCTTTTTTATTTTTGTTTTTGTTTTGTGCTTTGATGATCTATCTGTTGATAGAGGAGTATTAGTCTTCCAGTATTACTGTGTTGAGGTCCACAAGTGGTTTTATGTGATGGAGTAATTTATCCACATAGTTGGGAGTGTGGGTGTTTGGAGAGCATATATTCACTATGGTGATATACTCCTGTTGTATTGCTCCCTTTACTAGGATGTAGTGGCCTTTATCTCTTCTGATCAGTTTATTCTTGAAATTTACTTTGTTGAATATGAGTATTGCAATACCAGCCGTATGCATGGTTGATTTTTTTCCATGCTTTTATCCTCAATCTGTGGATATCATTGGTGGTAAGGTGGGTCTCCTGTAAGCAGCATATTGTTGGATTTTGTTTTTTTACTCAATCTGCTAGTCTGTGTCTTTTGAGTGGTACATTGAGACTGTTCACGTTCAGTGTTAGAATAGTTGTGTGGTTGTAGTTCATAGTCATCTTGTTTTATTAGTAAGTTCTGTGCTGTCTTGGTTGTCTGTTGATAGCATGTACCTTTATTGAATTTCCTCTATTCATGAATTTTGAGGGGTGTTTGGTTGTTCTTCTATCTGGAGTTTATCTTTGAAGATTCTCGTAATGCTGGTTTTCTGTGCACAAATGCTGTAAGTTTGATATTATCATGAAAAGTTCTTGTTTTCCCCTCAAATTTGAAGCTGAGTTTTTCTGGGTATAGTATTCTTGGTTTCATGTTGTAGTTATTCAGACATTGAAAGACCTTCTTGCTTCTAGAGTCTGAGCTTAAAGATCAGATGTGATCCTTGTTGGTTTGCCTCTGAATGTGATTTGGTGTTTCTCCCTTGAAGCTTTTAATATTCTTTCATTGATTTTCCTGTTGTACATTTTGAATATGATGTGTCTTGGTGAGCTTCTCATTTGATTAGGCCTATTGGGTGTCCTACAAGCTTCCTGGATGAGTATATTAGACTCTGTTTAATATATGGAAAAATTCTTTAACTATCTTGTTTAGAATGTTCCTTATATCATTTGTTTGTGTTTTGATTTCTTCCTGTATCCCAATTACTCTTAGATTATTTCTTCTGATTTCATGCCAGACATTTTGAAATTTATGCTCCTGGACTGTGAGTTTTTTTCTTTTTTGTTATCCGTGCTCTGAAGCTTACTCAGTCTATCTTCATTGTAAGAAGTTTTTTCTTGTAGAGCTGAGGTTCTGTTTTCTATAGAAATTAGTCTTTTTTTTTTAAAGAGAGAAAGACAGTGAGAGAGAGAAAGAGAGAGAAAATCAATTTTTATTGAGTTTTCCACTTGGCTTTTGTTTTTCTGACACTTAGTTGTGTATGTGGTGCTAGGGTTTGAACCCATGTACTTGTGCATGCTGGGCAAGCACCATAACTGCCAAGCCACTGCTCCAGCCCCTAGAAATTAGTCTGTTATTAAATTCTCTCATCATTCTTCTGATGTGATTGAAGATTACTCCATTACGTCCTTTTTCAATATGTCATTTTCTTTGATAATAGAATTTTTCATCTCTTGAGTTTTCTCACTTACTCCTTTCATCAAATCTTCTTATAGTTCATTGTTTTTATTAGTAATCAGACCATTTATTTTTTTCCTAAATTTTCATCCCGCTCCCTGTCTGTGTTCTCCTTGGTAGGAGAATTGTGAGTTTGAAGTGAACCTCTTCTAGTATGATTCTTCATCTTTGAAAAGTTTCTTTTGGATCTTTATATTGGGGTTTGCTGTGTGGAAGCAAGACAAGACTCTGGGTTCTTCTTCCTTACAGGTCAAGGATCGGGTCAGACACCACTTCTCTGGTGACCACCACCTTTTCCCAGAAAGCTGCTTCTGACTGGAGCCCTTTTTGTTGCACCTTTCGGATCTAGGTTCAGGATCTCAGACTTGGCACTTAGTGGGGTTGTTGGGCAGCCTGCTCTGTTGTTGAAGCTAAGCAGTATGGGTGCATTGCTGGGTACTCAGGTCCCACAGGTGTAAGGCAGGCTGGAACAGACCAGCCTATATGCTGTGCTAGGACCTAGCACCCTTGGTTGTGGGATGGGCCCAATATATCTGGACCTGGCTGGTGTGTGTGATGGTGGTGGTTTCTGGGCGTGGGATCCCCCAGAATGCTGCAAGGGCAGGGCCGGAGTCCTCGGAATGCAAGGATGTGAGGTGGGGTCCATGCGCAGGCTTCTTCTTGCTCCTTAAATTGAAGTGGATTCTTGGCCTGAGATCTCTTTCTGGTTGTTCCTCTTTGGGTCTTTGCTGATGGTTTGGGAGTTTTGTCCTGTTTCTTACTTGGGTTGGGGTATTGTCAGGAAAGCTCAGTTCAGAAGCCAAATCTCTAACCTGTAAACTGTTAGCGGCCCTTAAGATTTCCAACTCCTCATGAGCTCATGGGAGACCATAAATATGAACAACCAACACATACAATAAAGAGTATTACATTGGTTATTTAGTAGCGACTATATCTATTACAATGTTAAATTCCGCCTCTGAAACAAATGGTAGTGTTAGCCATTACTTTTGGTGACAATAGTATCCAACCATCACCTATGTCAGGCTTCAAAGCATACAATAGTTATTCAGTTTGGCATGCACAGTGGTAATGGTTACACAGCATTAATGATGGGGGATTGGATTGTGTAAACTAATTAGAAGCCCGAGAGAGAAGGGAATGTAAGAGGAAGTAAGAGAGGAAGTTATAATCTCTAAGTATGAATGAGATAAAGTAGAGGAGGTGAAGGATTTGCTGGCGGGGGAGAGAGATGGAGGGAGAAGAGGTACCAAAGTAGAGGAAGGGTGAAAGAGTTATTAATAGAATTTGGGAGATACCATAAGAAAGGGTAGAAGCACATAGAGGAAAATGTTGCAACTGGGGCACAATACATTTCAAATACAAAATGTACTAATCAAAATCCCAACCCTCAGCAGTCAGGACAAGGATAAACCTTTACGTTGAAGAAAATGCTCAGGAATGAAGGGAGTATAGAGAGAAGAAGGAAAAGATAAAAAGAGAAAAAAAACAGGAAAATTACTGAAAAAAGTTACAAAGACAAAACAAAACAAATAACAAAACAAAAACCCAAAAAACAACAGCTAATATGTTTATATGTCCATGAACCAATCAACTCCTCCAGATGGCAAACAAATACACATCAAAAACAGGGAAAAATAATAAAGATTCTTAATGAAAAATTGGAACTATGTTCACCGAGGATGTCTCTCAAAACATTGGAAACAGATGTTCACTGTCTGCCTGAGTTTTATTAGCAGGGTCTCTCAATCTGGAATTAAGTGATCTCAAGTAGACTACTGGGTGTCTAGCTCAGTCTCCAGGGCTTTCTGAATGGAGACTTCCCTGAAGAGATGGGGTTAATGAATTCCCTGAGGGCTGGCCTTTGCCAGACTCCCTGGGAATTTGAAACTCAGGAGACTTCCTGGATTCTAGGTGCAAGGGGATGAACGCAGATCAATGTTCCCCCTGCTGTTTATATACATAGTCCTCCTCCAGGTTTTCTGTGCTCAGACTGTGGTCTCTTTAGTGCTCCTGTCCCACCTTAGCTTGTCACGTGAGTCTTCTGGCTGGGGGTGGGGGTGGACAGGGCTGAGCGAGGCTCCCTTGCCTGCCACTAACCCAAATCCCTCGGAGCTAAGTGCAGACGGGGCCTGTCCCACACCTTTTCCAGGTTCAGTCTCTGAACAGTGGCTGGCTCCTGGCAGAATTGCAGAGTAGCCTGCTGTGAACTGCTGACTCCCTCTGACAGACAGTCTGTTCAATAAGACTCTTGATTCTCTGCCTTGCAGGAACCTGAGAGACACTGTTTTCCCCTTATGCAGTGGAGGTGCAGTAGGGTGTCTCCAGGTGAGTCCAATGCATAGTTCCTTATAGAACTCGGCTTCTCTATGGCAGATCGGATCGCATATTATGGTTCAGTTCCTCCCCCACTCCCTTGCTGATTGGGAGCAATGACAGTGGCAATTGCCATGTCCCAGCTGGGATGGATATGATCCCTCTTTTCCACTTGCTGCACCCAAATCTCTGATCCTCCAAAAATCTCCCCTAACTAGGGCTGTGTTTTGGTGAAGATTTTTCCCTAAACACGCCACCCAGCAATGGTGTTCTCCTGGAGTTTTTCATCTGGTCAGGGAGGCAAATGAGAAGTAGCCTTCCCGCAGCTCACCATCTTGGAATTAAAATACATTTTAAATGTGATGCTGACATAAAGTCAAAAATTTCAAGTAGTTTGATAAGTGGAAAATCCATAAATGCACAAAATTATGTATGAAAATTCAATACATAATGAGATGAGTATCATAAGTGTATATGTGTTTATGGATATGCATGATAACCTACCAATCAAATACAATACAGCATGCATGAGGCCCTGGGTTTGATCCCCAGCACCACACACACACACACACACACACACACAAAGGAAACAAGATAGCACACACAAAAGAAGAAGCAGCTAATAGCCATTTTAAATTCTAAAATTGTCAGTGAAAATACCCATCCAAACATTAATAAGATCTCATTTATATCTATTAAACAAAAAAGGGAAAACATCATATTTAATTCAAGTACTTCTTTAAGATAACTCTTTTTATTGTTTTTCAGTTGTACACCAACAGAATACCTTTTTCTCTTTTTAATTCATTAAAGAAGGTCTTACAATTAGGAAAGAATCATTATCAAACAATCAAGAACAAATGTGCAATGACAGAGCAAGCCATGGCTGATGTCATTCCATGGTTTTCCCCCATGGATTCCCCATGGTTCCATGTTTCACCCAATTTAACCCCATGTGAATTGGACTTCTCATGGAAGTCAGAGCTTCCTCACTGATTTGATTCCCTCTGGTCTCCTTGGTGTCCTTCCTATTCTCTCCCCCTCTCCAATGCCCCCTCCCTACATCTCCCAGCATCCTAGGCAAGGTTCTCCGTTCGTATAAAAATTCATACATGTTGAGATTATTATTAGCTTAGGCATCCATAATATCTTTTTATTTATTTATTTTTATGCAGTGCTAAGAATTAAACCCAGTGCTTCACATGTGCTAGGCAACCACTCTGCCACTGAACAACCCAAGCTCTATAGGTGAATTATTTTTTCTTTTTCTTTTCTTATTTTTTTAAAGACAGAAGGACAGTGAGAGAGAGACAGAGAGAATCAATTTTTATTGAGTTTTTCACTTGGCTTTTGTTGCTCTGACACTTAGTTGTGTACGTGAGTGTTGGGATTTGAACCCGTGTACTCACACATGCTGTGCAAGTGCCGTAACTGCCAAGCCACCGCAGCAGCCCCACTGGTGAATTATTAACATGTTTAAGAATTATTCATTGCTTTCTTTTGGATCCCTACTTGGCAACACACATTAAAATCTACAGAAATATCTATATCCTTTGTTCCACTGCAGCCTACTACAAGGATTTATCTTAAAATAGTTCAAAAGATATAACTGTAGTGGCTGGAGTGGTGGCTCAGTGGTATCGTGTTTGCCTGGCATCCGGGAGGACCTGGGTTCAAACCCCAGCACCACATACGCAACTAAGTGTCAGAGCAAAAAAAAAACCAGATGAAAACTAAATAATAAAGTTTATTCTGTCTTACTCTCTCTCACTCCCTCCCCCGCCTCTCTCAAAAAAAAGATAGAACTCTATTCAAGATGATGTTTTTTGCAGCATGTTAATCATAAAAATGGAAAACCAAAATAACCTTAAAATGTTCCACAGGAGAAGCAAGGACTAGGGGAAGTTCATTTTCCATTGCATAAAATATTTTGTGTTTTTTAGAAATGAAGAATACTGAGCTCAGGGTGGGTGGGTCACCATTTATTGACCCGTTACTATGAAATAACCTCTTACTATGTGATCTCTACTCCTCATACACTCTGCAAATATTTTTCTTTCCCAATTTAGTGATGTGAGATTATCGGTCCATTGGGGGTCAATGGCTTACCAAGGGAGCAGGGAGCAGCAGAGCTGCCCTTGATGCCTGCCTCACTCACGGCTTGATCAAAGGAGAAAGGCCGGGCTGATGGTGCCGGCTGAATGATGTCCTTTGGCAGGCACGTTCAGTGCTCTGGTTTCTGAACCTTTGCCCTTGTACCCTGATTATGGCTGAGTCAATCAGTTCTCAAGGCAGCCAATCCAAGGTCAGGCTGATAGCTCATGATATGAGTTCAAGGTCATGTTAGCTCATGATCTGACATGGAAAATTCTGCCAGAGAGAGAAAAGAGCAATTATTGAGCAATCTTACTAGTTTGATTTTAGAAATACAGAATATATCAGGCATTCTTCAGGAGTAGAAGCTGGGAGAAATTGAAAAATATAAGAGGTACTGTTAAATAACAATTACAGAATGGCTTTTTTATTTTTTTATTGTTTGGTTTTTTTTTTTTTGTTTGCTTGTTTTTGAGACCAGGTCTCCCTGTATTGCCCAGGCTTGTCTGGAACTCTTGAACTCTTGGGCTCAAGCACTCCTCCTACCTCAGCCTCAAGTGGCTGGGACCACATGCATATGCCACTACACTGGCTAGAAGGCCAATGCTTTGGACTAAGCTCATGCACTCAGCCCCAACGGATCAGACTAAAAATCAAAATGGAGTCACTCATGCTAAAGTTCCATCAAACTAAAACTAAGTTGTTATAAGACCTGAGAAGTTAGAAAGAAATAACAACCAAATTTCTCAAACAGGTCCTTTTCAAGCATGTTAATGAGGTTCCCTCTGCTTCGATCCTTACCAAAAAGAAAAAGAAAAAGAATTCGGAAGTTAACCAATCAGTTATCTTTCTATGGTTTTGTCTCTCTATCCTGTCCTTCATGGAAAGTAACTTTGAAATGACCAACCCACTCTTCTTTTCTTTTGTTTCTGCTTTCTTCAGATCTTCTGTCTAAAAAAAGTACCTTTTCAGCTCAGTTCAAAGGAACACCTGTTCACTTTTTCCTCCTCTTTCCACATTTTTTATTGGTGCAGTATAGTTGTACATAATAATGGAATATGTGTACCTACACACAACATAGCAAAATAATTTGGTTCAAATCACTTCCTAGTACATCCCCTTCCCTCTTACTTGGTTGTATAGAATGAGATACTGCCTGATTCCAGAATTGAAAATTAAGTCAATTGATCTTTACAATAACGTTGTTGTATTTTGTCTTTTGAGAGTGTTATGGTCCAAATACGTTCCATAAAGTTCAAATGTTAGACTCAATCCCCAATGCAACAGTGTTGAGCATTGGGACCTTCAAGAGCTGATTAGATAATGAGAAGGTCTTCTTTCATGAAAGGATTAGCGCCATTATTTTGAAAGTGGGTTCATTATCAAGGGAGCTTTGTTGTAAACTGATGTTGATCCTGTCTTGCTCTTACATCTTCTGCTATGAGGCAATGCAGCACAAAAGTCCTTATCTAGGCCTCTAGATATCAGACTTTCAACCTCAAGACTGTAAGAAATAAGTTTATTTTCTTCATAAATTATCCAGAAGACATTTAAGAGTGCTCTCAAGAACAACTGATAACTAACAGACAGGAGCAAAATGCTAGATCAGCAGTGGCAAAAAGGCCAGGTAGGGGAAGGGATGGGTGGAAGAGCAGAGACAGATTTCAATCAGATAGAGAAACAAATGACCATAAAGAAAAGGGAAACAGATGTTCACATGAAATTTTATAAATCAAGCCTAATCTATAAAATTAAACTTATGACATAATCTGTTCCTTTTGCAATGTAGCCCCTTCTCCAAGTTCATCTCCTGCATATGCTGCCTGGTCTCTGAACTTAGCTACCCAAACAGCTTCTATGTCTACAAGTGCACTGAACCAGTTTTCAATCTAGTGCCTCTGTTATGGTTTAGATATGGGCACCCCCCAAAAGCTCCTGTGTGAGACAATGCAAGAACATTCACAGTTGAAAAGATTACATTATGAGGTGTGGCATAACAGTGCATTAATGCACTGATATGGATTAACTGGGTGGTAACTGTAGGTAGGTAGGTTGTGGCTGGAGGAGTAGGTCACTGGGGGTGTGGCTGTGGGGGTCTATATTTTTTTCCTGAGTAGAGCTCTCTGCTTCCTGGTGGCCATGTTCTGAGCTGCTTTCCTCTGCCATGATGCCTCACCTTGGGCCCCAAGAAATAGAGTTGCCCCCCCCCCATGGATTGAGACCGTGGACTCCCCAAAAGACTTTTCCTCCTCTAATTGTTCTTGTCACTAGAACAGAAACTTGTGTTTCACAAGCCTTTGGATCTGCTTTGTAGGAATTTAAAAAGTTCAGAGTCACAAGCTGGAAAAGCTTTACAATGTCGTAAATAGAGCTTCATGGGCAATTCTGGTGGGAGTTCAGAGGATCGATAGGACTGTGGACTGGGCTCATGAGGTTTCAAAGGAGGAGGACTCTATTGGAAATTGGGCTATAGGACATTCATGTTACATTTTGGAAAAGAAGTTACCTACTTTTTGCTGAGGTCCTGAGACTTTTTGTGAGGCCTAATTTAATGATGATGGACTAATTAATCTGGTGAAGAAAATTTCAAGGCAGTGCAGCATTAGGCATACATATTGCTGGGAGCTCTTATCCAAATTTAATGTGATAATCAGGAGCAGAAAGCAGAGCAGAAAGATTTGAAAAACTTGCAGTTTGGCTAGAAAATTATGAGTAAAGCTTGGGCTAAGGAAGGTGTGTTCCTTAGCTTACTACTTGATCCAGAAATAATAGGAAAGATAACTTAAGGGATCTCAGGAATTGGCAAGACTACCCACGTCAGGTTCAAGGGTGTAAAACTAAAAATTCCCTGGAGAAAGACCTGTGGGGCCCCATGCTTGCACAGGGGGCTGAAAGAAAGTTTACAGCATTTTAACCGTGTTGTAGTCATTAGAGGCCTCATTTTTGAATAGTATTTGAAGTAGCCATAAATTCCCGTTTATGAAGAACAAAGAACAACGAACCACGTTTCATACCACCAGATGAACTGACCCTCAGCAAATAGCCAATCAGGAGCTGACGAGCCAATTCCTAACATACCAAACTATATATGGTAGAAGTCTGAGACAAAGGGTACCATGGCTGATAGAAATGTATCATATATGTTAGAAGATCAACCAATCGTGTATTCTGCTTTGTTTGAATTTCCCACTTCACCATGAAATCCTATAAAAGTATCGTTGTATTAGGCTCGGGGCTCTCCCTGGACCCACTGCATCCGTGACGGTGATGGAGAGAGCCCAGACTCCAGCCTGCATTAAACGACCCTCATGTGTTTGCATCGGATTCGGCTCCCTGGTGGTCTTTGGGGACTTGAGACTTGAGTATAACAGTATCAACCACATGGTGTTGGTTCTGCAGGACACAGGATGCTAGAGTTAGCAGATCATGGAGGCTCCCACTGGCATTCCAAAAACGGCCTGGGGGTGGGGCAGGTGAAGTGTAGCAGGGTCAAAGCCCCTGCAGGCATCCGCGAAGATGGTAATGCATGAAAATGTGAGAAGGAAAGCAAAACTGCACTAGAGAACCCCAAGATTAAGAGATGCCAGTAATGTGAGATGTCTGCCAAGGAAAGCTGCAGGAATCAAGCAGAAGCAAGCCAAGATCCAGGTCACGTGGGCTGATACCAGCAAGGCTACAGGGGCAGAGCTACCCAAGCCCTTTGGAGAGAACCTCATGATGCACGTGCCTCAGATGCTGGGCACGGAGTTCCAGAGCTTGTTTGCCTAGATGCAGTCTGGTCTTGCTTTGGTCCCATCCCTTCTTTATATGTCCTTGTTTCTCCCTTGTAGAATGGAAATGTTTACTCTATGCCATTGGATATTGGATATATGTAACTTCTTGTAATCTTTACAAGGGAAAAAGAGGTAAGAGTTCACCTTGAGTCACAAAAGAGATTTTGGACGAGGAATTTTTGTAATACTGGACCTGTTAAGACCAAGGGAGCTGCTGGAAGTGGACTAAACGTCTTTTGAATTGTGAGGTGGGTGTGTACTTCCAGAGGCCAGGGGTAGGATGTTATGGTTCAGATATGAGGTACCCCCCAGAGTTCAAGTGTCAGACTGTGCAAGCGCATTCAGAGGCGACGTGATTAGACTACTAGGTACGACCTAAACAGTGGATTTATTCACTGATTTGGCTTAAGTGGTGCTAACTGTACACAGATAGGGTATAACTGGAGAAACTAGGTCCCTGGGGGCGTGGCTGTGAGGTTTATATTTTGACCCTGGTGAGCAGAGTTCTCACTGTGTTACAGTGGCCATGTCCCGAGCTGCTTTCCTCTGCTGTGCCCTTCTGTCATGATTTTCTACCTCACCCTGGCCCCAGAGCCATGAAACCAGTGGTCTATGGACTGAGACCTCAGAAACAATGAGCCAAATAAACTTTCCTCTTCTAATTGTTTTTGTCAGGTCTTTTAGTCAAAGTGACAAAAAAAAGCTGACCAAAGCAGCCTCTCAGCTCCACATTCTTTCCCAAAGGTAAGTATGCCACGCTGCGCTTCCCTAGAGCACACCGGGCTTCCTCCCTTGCATCCTCCAAGATTGGCTCAGGTGAAGCTTCCTCCTACAAGCTTTGCAAAGTCTTCTCCATCAGACCAAGCTCACCTGAGCACAGCACCTTGGGACTTTCTTGACTATCACAGATCTGGAGAGGTTGTCTGAGAGCTTAAGTAGTGAGCAGACAGGAAAAAAGAAGAAAACTGGAGGTAGGATCAGGCCTTAGCTATAGCAAGTACCGAGACAGGAACCACCAGAATAACAGCCCAGAACAATACGAGAGGACAGTGCTGTTGGGAGATGGGGAGATGAACACCTGCATTACAATCACCCACACATCTTTGCTTTATAATGTATGTTATATACTTAAGTATATGAATATAAATATATTATATGTAAATATATAATAAATGTATGTAATGACTATAACATATAAATATACAGCAAAGATATATTTTATAGGGGATAAAGCAGTGGCTCAGTGGTAGAGAATTTGCCTGGCATGTGCAAGGACCTGGGTTTGAACCCCAGCATCACATACACAAGTAAGTATTGGAAAAACTGGAGCCAGATGAAGAACTAAATAAAATTGGTTTTCTCCCTCTCTCTCTTAAAAATATATATTTTATATCATGTAAATAATATGAATACATATTGATATGCTTATTATACTTATAATTTCGATCTAAAATGTTTCCCCAAAGCATGTGTTCAAAGCATGGTCCTCAGTGCAGCAAGACTGAGAAGGAGGGTTTTTGGACAGTGATTGGATCATGAGAGCTCTAGCCTCAGTGGATTAATCCAGTTGTACCATGGGGAGGTGGGATGTGGTTGGAGGAAGCAGGTCACTAGGGGCAAGCCCTGGAAGGGTGGATCTTCTCCCCAGCTTCTCTCTCTCTTCTTCCCAGAGTGCACAGCCTTCCTGCATCATGTTCTTCTGCCATGACATTCTGCCGTATCTCAGGCCTAGAGAACGGGGTCCACTGACCACTCACTGCCTGAGGCCTCTGAAATCATGAGCCAAGATAAACTTTCCTCCTTTCAGTTGTTTTTGTCAGCTATTTTGATCACAACACAATAATGTGTATGTATGATATAATGTATGTGTGTGTGTATTATTGGATCTGAAATGAACAGACTTTCTGCTCCATTTGTAACTCAGACAAAACTGATCTGGCCCTAAATTAATGAAAGTGGCACACTGGAGCAGACATTTGTTATAAATGGTTCTTGAGGCAACCATCTGTACTACAACAAATAAATTTGCCTCTGAAACTGCAAGACAACACTCTGCCAGAGTTCTCCAGAGAGTGCCCATGCAAATTTGCCTGGCTCGCTGCCCTTGCTTTATCCATTTGGCTCACCAGTCTGTGGGAAAATTTATACATAAAATTTCAAAAGCTGGCTCAGGACTCTAGAGTGGGATAAAAAAATAATGGCAGTAATTTGTATTTGTTTTAGTAGAACACTTGTCTTAAATGATCAGATCATCTCAAAATATTCTCCCATTCATTTACACCATAATACCCAAACCCTGGGATGAATAAACAAATATTAAAAAGGATAATTTGGTAAGAAACATTCCCAGTGAATGGGTATTGTGTGATTATTATGTCCATAGGGAATTGTTCTTTCAATTCAGAAACTTGTTTTTTGCCCAACTGTTTGCTTGAGATCATACCAGTTATATTTCTACATCTACCATGTATACGAACTATGAAATAGTGAACCAGAAACTAGAAATAAAACCGTAAGACACAGACTTTGTAGTACAAGAATCTTACAGCTTTCTTATTCTTAACAGGAACTTTTGTATCTCAACTATAAATAAGACACTTCTTTTCTGGCATGCTTTAAAAAATGTCTTATTACAGATTTAATACAGGCTAATTGTACTAAAGATTTAAAAGATGGAAAAGTAAAAGGAAGAAAATGAAGCCATCTACAATCTTAACTCTCAAAGACAGCGATTGTCAACCATGTGGAACATTTTTCTATCTGTCTTCTCAAAATGTTCATATTAATATATTAATATATTTTATAAAGCATATTAATGTATGCATATTAATATATTTTATACAGCACAGATTGATCTTATTTTTCAAAGACATGTAGTTTGAATTTTCTGAGGTGATTAAATATTCCTCATGAACTCCATTTCAGTTCCTGCATATTTTTTTATTGTTTGCAACCACTACGTGGTATTTTTTACCCATACCTGCTTAAAACCACCCTCCCACTGCCATCAGGTTTAAAGGGAAACTTGGCGTGGCCTACAAGACGATTCTTCAACTCCCTTGCCCTCTCTCCCCTTCCCCCTTCACGTTCTGGACTCCACCTACCCTCAATGAATCGCTCTCCTCACCTCCTGGATCCTGCCATGCTGGTCTTGCCAGGGCATCTCACTTCTTTCCCTCCCTCCATCACATCTTCTCACTTCTGCTTTCAGTTCTTTCTCAAATTCACACCTCTTGATCTTTAATGGAGGGGAAACACGTAGACAGAAAAATGGAGAGGAAACCTAGAACAAGGCTTCAGTTTCTAGAAGGATCTAGATGAAAGAGACTGAGAAATGGACAAAAAGGAACATGAGGAGAAGATGGCAGCACAGAGAGCAAACAGGAAACCAAGGCAAAATCTATAGACCAACGGAACCCAATATGCCAGAAATAGATCACCGTGTGTCACGAGCAGATCTTTGACAAAGGAGATAAGAAATTAAATGAGGAAAGGGGTCATCTAGAATATACAGAGAAATTTTTCATCTAATAATGTAGTCAATATAAAACAATAAATGAGATCTAAACAAACATTTTTTGAAAAATGATACACGAATGGCCAATGATCACATAAAAAAAGGTCCAGCTTCTTTAGTCATCAAGAAATGGAAAATAATGACCACAATGAGCTACAACTCACCCAATAGGAAGGCCTCAGTGCTTGTCTGGGGTCAAGACGAGTGTGGACATTGGTGACAAGAGTGACTTTGGAATGATGTAAATATTCAATACCCTGACTATTGTGATGGTTGTTATGGGGATGTATACCCTCATCAAAATCACCAAATTATGTATACTTTTTATTATTTGTAAATTATATATCAATAAATTTGATTTTCAAGAATTTTATCAAATACCACTGAGAAGTTAGATAAATCAAGGGAAGGATCAAGATCAAGACCAAATCTGGATTGAAGTAAACTGAAGTAGGAATAGGAGTAGAGGAAATGGAAATGCACACTTCTTTTAAGTATTCTTGCTCTGAGCGGAAAAAGGAAGTGGGGAGGAACTCCAGGGGCAGGTGGAGTCAAGAATGGCTCTCTGTTGCTTTTTTTCTCAGTAATTTAAGAATGAGTGGGGCAGAAGATAATAGCAGCTTAAGGGGAGAGAGTAAGTTTGCAAACCGATTCTGGAGGGAGGGAGTGGACTCACTAGAAATATGGGAGGACTGTCTGGCTTCGAGGATTGCCCACCGAGCTGTCAGTCACCCATCTCCCCCAGTGGGAACCAGCAGGAGCAGGCAGTGGTTTTCCCCAGCTTCCCGGCCATGGACACACTGTTATCTGATGTTGGCAAATCCCAGATGACATGCAGGAAGAGCTTTGGCACAGTTGCAAGAGTGGTCATATAATGATTGTTATATGGGGGAAGTTGGGTAATGGGGGAAGTGAGGGCAGGAGAGGAAAAGCGGTTATCCCTAAATGGGAGGCCCTGCCAGAGTCAGAGAATCTCTGGGATGGGAGTAAATGAATTGGAGGATGAGATATTGGAGTCCAGTAGTGTGGCACTGCGGGTCAAAATTGCTGATTCTGCTCAGTGCTTTAGATGACAAGATTAGAATGTGACCATCAGAGTGATGAAGGTCAGAGACCTAACAGTTGAGGGCTTCAGATAGATCATCCACATGCATGCAATCTCCAAGAACGGCTAGAGAGTAGAGAGAGAGAGTGGAGTGGAAATCCAGGACCAGAGGTACAAATCAAGAAGGGCGAATGGCCAGGTGGGAATCAGCAATGACTATTGCACAGAGTAGGGTCAGTGTAAATCTAATGCTTTGCTTTTCCTTATTCCTAACCACTGGCTCTGAAGTTTTAACTTTACTAACCTCCCTTAATACAACTTTGAAGGTGGGCAGAAGGAAACAAAACAAAATTGATTTTATCCATGTTTTAATGTGTCAGTTTTTCTAGTTTATTGATTTTTTTCCAGCTTCAATCATCTAGTTGTGTTTTGCTGAATAAAGAGTTTTGAGAAAACTCTCTGTTGATAGGATTAGAGGTGTTGGGAAGGATTTTCTTGATAATTACCTGATAGAAACAGCTACTTACAACACTGTGAATTAGATTTCTACTGAAGGAATTGGGATAACTTCTTTGAACCCTGTTAACTATGTTACATATGACCCGAAGAGCCAACTATTTTTACTTGGTGTTATGCTGAGACTCCATTTACCTGCGTGAGGCAGACCTTCATCCTCACGTCCCTTATTTCTATTGGTGGTGTCACTCATATTTTAAAAAAATTATTAATGATAAATACGATGATAATGGTAATAATTATCATTTGTTGAATATCTACCATGTGCCAGATACTCTATTAATCATACTACTATTTAACACTTATTGAATCTTATATTCCATGCACTTGTTTAATTTGATCGTGTAATTTAATTTACTCTTTGAAGTGGCTTGATAAAGGGTTAAGGTAAGGATAGAGACTAGCTCAAAAATTCTTGGCTAAGATCTTTCAGTTGCTAAAACCTACGTATGGTTGGGATTCAGAAGGCTAATTGACTTTGAAATTTAAGCATTAGCACTCTGCAGTATTTGCATTTTCTGTGAACCTTATTGCTTGCAAAGATGTATGATCCTCCTGAAGGTTATTGCCCAGTAGAGAGCGGTAGACCTGTAAACAAACAGGTAAAGAATCCCCAGGATGGCTGCTAACATGAAGGTTCTGAGAAGG
This sequence comes from Aplodontia rufa, assembly GCA_004027875.1. Taxonomy (NCBI): domain Eukaryota; kingdom Metazoa; phylum Chordata; class Mammalia; order Rodentia; family Aplodontiidae; genus Aplodontia; species Aplodontia rufa. The sequence goes on from PVKS010002482.1 coordinate 36,023, forward strand.
ACAGTTGATGTAAGTAATGGAGAGACATTTAAAGAAAACATACTAGGCATTTAGCAGACTGACTCTTCTAGCAACAATAAGACAGCTCAGGTGGGTGCTCCTGTCAGGAGGCCATTCTTTCACACCATTCTATCGCTGCTAGCTTTCATCTTCCCCAAACAGCTGTGCCTTAAAATGCACACGTGCTCCAGTTGGCCCATTACTGTGTGCAGACATCTGTGCATAGCTTCTTACATTGCGTGTGTGTGTGTGTGCGCGCGCGCACATGCATGTAGTGCTGGGGATCAAACCGGGGCCTTGCACCTGCTAGGCAAGCACCCTACCACTGACCCACACTCCCAGCTCCAATGTGCTTGGGTTTTAGTTCCCACTCTTCTTAATGCAGTTGTTTCAAACTCCTGCGTAGTTAACTGTGTCCTACTCCTACAACTGCCCTTCATCCTCTGCATATAATCTCCCATCCCACACTGGCTTCCCGGAGAAGGAGACTGGCCTCCAGCAGCTCCTGTGTTTGATGTCAGTGGTTTTCTCCTGCGAAAGAGGCCTTCAGTTCCAATGTAGCAAACCCTAGGTTGGAACTTTGCTGAGATTGGTGCCCACCCCTGAGAAACTGGGTCATAGCCATCAGCGTGCAACCGGAAGAAGAAAAGGTGGGACATGCTCTTCTTGATAATCTCAGAATAAGGAGCATGACATCCAAACACACACACACACACACACACACACACACACACACACACAGAATAAGTATGACTTATTCTTTGAGTATGTTAATATCTAGGAAATTTGGGTGGAAAGCACAAGATATGCTTTGTAAGGTAAGGTATGATTGAATTCTTTTTTTCTCCCCCTGTACTAGGGATTGAACCCATGGGTACTCTACCATTGAGTTACAACCCCAGCCCTTTTTATATTTTATTTTGAGACAGAGTCTTGCTAAGTTGCCTAGACTGGCTTCAAATTTGTAATTCTCCTGGGTCAATCTCCCAAGTCACTGGGATTACAGGCAAATTTTTGTTGCTGTTGTTGTTGGGTTTTATTTAGAATGAAATCTTTGACTTTTGAAATTTTTATATCTGCAATTATTTTAAAGTAAAATATTTAATGGATTTTATATGTATGCATTTACACAAGTTTTTAAAATGGTAAAATAAAATATTTTAAAACGGCACTGGGTGAGCCTGTGCGCTTGCGTTTGCGCAGGGCACGTATCGCACTGCCTCACACTGGCTCAGGCAGAGACTGGCCAAGGGAGCGTCCTCAAGCAAGTGCAGCCCGGACAGGTCCTTGAGCACTGGGTTTGGGGGAGGTTAATGCTGTTTTAAATCAACAGAACAGTTGAAAAAAACTATTTAGGACAGCAGTTCTAGGTAGAAGACAATTTGGAAAGGAAGAACCTTCAGGGAGACTTAAATGAGGACATTGCAAAGGAAAAGAAAAGGAGAATTGGCAGAATTTGGTTATGCTGGCGATACCATCAACGGAGACAGAGGACATTAGCAATGAAGAGTCAGGGTCAGAGGAGAAGTGGAATCAGTATTGTGGACAAACTGAATTCCGGGTGCCCAGAACTGCTAAGGGGGGAATGATCTCATAATGAGATGATCAGCGTGCAGTGAGAGGTACTGATCTGGAGACAGTGCTGGGAAAGGACACCCAAAACTGTGAGAAAACTGCCCATGAGCTGTTCAGTGAAACAGGACCTGGGCCTGGACAGGCACCTGAGTCAATAATCATCCTCAGAAGGGAGCAGTGGAGGAAGAAAAGCAGTGAAGGACAGTGAGGAAGAAGCAGGAGAACTGTTAAAGGGGAATATGTTAAAGTATTAACCCAAGTACCTGCACACACACCCTGTACCCACTGTCCCATGTCCTGTTTCCCCTCCATCCCAGGACACAGCCCCTGCCTTCTCACTTTGCTGCTGTCTCTGTTCGTTTTCTGTTGCTATAATGTACTGCCAAAGACTGGTAATTTATTTTTATTTTATTTTATTTTTTTATTAGAAGTATATAGAGACACAATTGAGGGGAAAACATTATCAAACCATCAGTAACCAATGTATATATACTTTGTTATCCAGGGGTAATGCCAAAACATGCTGGTAATTTATTTTAAAGAAGTGAGGTTTATTTAGCCCCTGGTTCTGAAGGCTGGAAGTCCTGCCTGAAGGTGCTGCCCTGTCACAGGGCCTTCTTGCTGCAGCACACAGCAGGGACATCCCGCGGTGCGGCAGAGCAGGTGTGCTAACTCAGGTCTGCCTTGACTTCTTATAAAACCACAAGTCCCATCACCCTGATGACTTCATCTAAAACCCCAAGTACCTCCCAAAGCCCCACCTCCCAATGCCATCAACACATGAATTTGGGGATAACATTTCAACTGAATTTTAGAGGATATGTTCAAACCATTGTGTTGCCTTGGGAAAGAGATAATATAGTAAAACAGGAGGGACAAATGCTTGGAATTTCAGTTTCAAAACATCTGGTCCAACTTTTGAAATACAATAAGAAAACAAACAAAACATATTTAAAATGGGCGGGCTAAAGATTTAAACAGATACTTCACCAAAGAAGATAAACATGTGGCAAAAAAAAAAAAATCCTATCAAAAGATGCTCCATATAATTAGGAAAGTGCAAATTAAAACTGCAATAAGATACCACTATACATAAGTTAGAATGGCTAAAATCCAAACCAAAAGGGAAAACTGACAGTAGCAAATGCTGGCAAGGATGCAGAGCAACAGGAACTCTGATTCATTGCTGGTGGGAACGCAAAATGGTACAGCCACTCTGGAAGACAGTTTAGCAGTTTCTTACAGAATTACATAGAGTCTTTCCATGGGTGAATTGTGATTTTTAAATTGGAAAACAAATATACAACTTGGAATGGATTCGAGTAAAATCATACCATATGCAGATTTTCTTTGGGTGGCTAAACAAAGTGTAAAACGCAAGGAGCAATAAAAGAAAATGCTTCTGGTGCGGGACCAGCAGTACCAAGGTATATTAACCCTTCTATAATGAGCCTATTTGCATTAGTGCCCCTTAATGTGCTCATTGCTGACTCCCATACTCCGTGTGATTATGATTTCTCACTTCAGCAACACACTGATAGTTCCTAAAGAAAACCACTCTCTTAAAGGGGCATAACTGAGATGTTGGACCAATTCCATCTGAATGTAGACATGCAGACTGCCTTAGATACTCCCCGAGGAATGCGTGTGCAATAGGTTGTCTGGCCAACTTTCTTACAAAGTTTTCAGGACAATCACTATAAAATGAGGGAAGAAAACCACAGGAAAAAATGAAATCCTAATTAATACACATGCACATTCTTTTGACACATGGAGAAAGCTTCTATAGGTAAGTTACAATGAATACCAAGACAAACCATTTTGCATCTATTTTGTGTACACATGCTGTGCAATATCTTTGCTTTGTTGGCACCATTTGTGCGCAGTCCTCAAGGTTTATTTGGCCAACTGACATTTCTGAACTGATAAAAAGTTATGTCTAGGGGTTGGAGTGGTGGCTCCGCTGTTACAGCGCTTTCCTGGCATGCGCGAGTACTCGAGTTCAAACTCCAGCACCACGTACACAGCAAAGTGTCAGAGGAATGAAAGTCACAAGAAAAACTAGATAAAAATTGCTTCTCTCTTTCCTCCTCTCTCTCTCTCGCTGTCCCTCTCTCTCTTAAAAAAAAAGTTCTGTGTACACAAAGATCTGAACACAGAATGTTTATAGTAACTTTATTTATAATCACCCCAAACTAGAAACAACCATTGTTCTTTATCAGATTAACAGATAAACAAACCATAGTACATCCATGTGATGGAATATTATTCAGTGATAAAATGAAATGAGTTACCAATGCTGGGTGCAGTGGTGCACACCTGTAATTCCAGTGACTCAAAAGGCTGAGAGGCTGGAGGATTACAAGGTTAAGGTCAGTCTCAGCTACTTAGTGAGGCCCTAATCAACTTAGTGAGAACCTATCTCAAAATGAAAAATAAAAAGGAAATAAAAAGGGCTGGGGACGTGGCTCAGTGGTAAAGTGCCCTGGGTTCAATCCCCAGTACAAAAAAAGAAAGGAAAAAAAAAAAGATCTATCAAGACACTAAAAGATAAATGACTCTTAAATGTGTTTGCTGAGTGAAAGAAGCCAGTCTGAATAAGCTACATCCTACAGCATGACAACTGTTCTAGTTTGGATCTTAAATACTTCCCAAAGGCCCAGGCATTAAAGGTTTAGTCGCCAACATGGAACTATTGGGAGATGGTGGAAACTTGAAAAGGTGATGCCTAGTGGGAGGTCTTCTGGTCACTGAGCGTATGGCCTTAAAAGGGATGTTAGGATGCCGGTGCCTTGCTATTCCTCTCTTTTGCTTCTTGGCCACCATGAGGAGAGCACCTTTACTCTACCACACACTCCTGACACAGCGTACTGTCTCACCTCAGGCCCAAAAACAACAAGGTCAATCAATCATGTACTGAACTCTCTAAAACTATGAGTCTTTAGAAGTTGATTATCTTAAGTATTTTGTTACAGTAAAAGAAAGGTGACTAATATACCATACAACTTTGCAGCACAAAGGGGGCACTTTAATGTATCGAATTCTTTTTTTAAAAAGCTTTTAGAAATATTTGGAGAGCCTTGCATAAAATTCAGAATACGAACAAGCAATCTAAATGTAGTACGAACATAGGAAACAAACTTATAGAGGGGTGAGGCAAAAAATGCTGACCTAAGTGACCTTGGGAGTGAGTAAAATCTGCGAGACTAGAGGCGTAAGGAACTGTACCTAAGCCCTGTGCTGCAGTTCATAAAGGTGTTTCCCACGGAGGCAAGGGCAAGCACTTCCAAAACCAGAACACACGTATCTAGAGGCGAGGAAATGAGTGACAGGTGATAGGAGTCAGGATCTCACTGCTGGAGCAGCAGTGACAGATAAACAAGGGAAGGGGATGAAAGATCCATGTGGAAGTGGATTTGAGTTGGAGACATGAGTATAAACTCATGCTTAGCCTAGTATACACATTGTGTATTTGTTTCCTATTGCTGTTGTAATAAATTACTAAAACCTTAGTGGCTTAAAATAACACAGATTTATTTTCTTACAGTCCTGGGGATCCGAAGTCCAAAATTAGTCTTTCCAGGATAAACTAAAGGTATTGTTCTTTTTTTCCCCCACATTTTTTATTGGTCCACTATAGCTGTATCTATTGATGGGATCCGTTGTTACATATTCATACATGCATACAATATAACATAATTTAGCCAATATCACCCCCAGTATTGTTCTTATTGGAAGCTCTGGGAAATAATCCATTTCCTGCCTTTTTAAGTTTCAGGAGGCTGCTTCATTCCATAGCTCACAGTACCTCTTTCCATCTTCAAAGTTAGCAGCACAGCTTCTCTAAATCTCGCTCAGCCGGTGAGACCTCTGCTTCTGTCTTCAGGTCTCTTCTCGCTTGGGCTCTTCCGCCTCCGTCTGTTAAGAATGCTTGTTATTGAGATTGTCTCCATGCCATGATCCCTAACAGGATCGTATCCACAAAGCCCCTTTGCCTTGCAAGGTACCACAGTCACAGGCTCCAGGGTTCAGAAGTGGACATCTTGGGAGAGCTTGTTATTCTGTCTATCAAAGATAGTTACATATAGAAATATTTGTAGTTGTGTGCATAAATGCAGCTTGGTATTCACACCTATACCTCCTGTTTTGTCAGTTGTGAGGACCTAGACGTCATTACAGCCCAGTAGCAGCAAACATACCTTGTACCCAGATCTTGGATTTCAGAAACAATCCTCTAATTAAAGGAAGCAGGGCTCTTCGGAGAAATGACTGGTAGGACTGAAGCATCTTCATGAGCCAGAGAATAAGGAAGTGCTAAACAAACCTACAAAACCCTGCAATGACGGTGTTGTCAAGATGACACGAGACCCACCCCACAGCCATGGCCACTGCTTTTGCTGCCAATGCTGGGTCACCCTGTCCCCAGGTAGACTGCTTCCAAAACTATGCTAAGTAGACAGAGAATTTGCTGGCAGAGCAAGGAGCTGGATGAGACTGTTGGAGAGACCCTGGGGTCCGATTAACATGATTCCCAAGAGGGACTTATCCACCATTTTTTATCTCTTCCACTTTGTGGCTCAAAAAATGGACAAGTTTCCCAGGGCAGCCTGAGGGACCAGTCCCTTCGTGACCTGGTTCTTTCTGTTTTCTCTGAGACTGCAAAGTTGGAACAGCAGCAGCAGATTCTTCTGGTGCCTAATACAGGCTGTCAGGAGGAATGGCAGGCACTCTCTCTTCATTCGCTGCAAAGATCTGAATGTGATTGCTCTGTGAGCTGTCTTGGTGGGAGAAGTGTGAAATTCGACAGTGTTTGAACTGCTGGTGGTTTAGATTTTTTTTCTTTACTTTGGTACATTGATCCTTCTAAATCTGGTGGAGAGAACTGTTCTCACACTGTCTCTTGCAAAATTTCCAATGTGCTGCTGAGCCCTCCGCACTGACCTGAGTCATTTCTTCTATCCTCACCAGAGAGCAGCCCTACAGCAGGTCTTTTAGCTCTGGCCACCTCACCCCTCCTACTACCTTGCTCCTAACCAAGAGGCTCCTCACTCTCATTGTGCCTTAAGAATTGATGCCAGTGCGAGGGAAGGACCCCGACTATTAATGACTACATGTTTTTTATTTTTTGAAGAATGAAGATTTTGGGGAGGGACATGCATACAACATGAAGTAGACCAAACGCATTCCAGCTGCAGTGTAAAGCAGCCGCTGTCAACTCCGATGTGTGTTGGAGGGTGGCAAGAGCTAGCAGCTTCACCCGCAGGATGGAGCTATGGAGGACAGGACAGAAGCTCAATTTCTTGGATGTGTTAAAAAAAAAAAAAGAAAGAAAGTCAGTGCTTGCTTTCTCGTATTTGAATATTTAAAATGATTCATTGGGTGGAGGAAGGGTATAGAATTCAGCAGATAGACATCTCAAGGCCAAAGTTGGAAGAATTTGACCTACAAAATAAAGCAGTACTGGATCACAACCCAAGATTCAAAATAAATATCCATGAGCTCAAACTGAATCAATGAATGAATGAGACTACACAAATCTCCCTGCAGAAGAATTCCAAACAGCTTATGTAGACTCTCTGACCTTACAGAGCTAAGGTAAAGCTCCCCACTCTTAAGTGCACAGTGACTTCCTTCCAAAGAGTATGGTACAGCAAAAAGGGAGAGGAAAAAAGAGTACCTTTACAATGGAGAAGTATATGCTGCCTCAGCCAGGTGATCAAGGTTAACAATAGTGTCACATTGATGTACTGTGAGGACGATGGCAGTTTGCTTCTGTGTCCTTCCTCCCCAGACACATAATCCAAGTCTAATTATAAGAAAAACAACAGAGAAATCCAACTGAGGGACATTCTATAAAATTTATGTGGCAGTACTGTCCAGTACTCCTGAAAACCGTGAAAGCCATAAAAAACAAGGAAAATCAGAGAAATGTCAGAGCCAAGAGGAACCTAAAGAGACATAACAATGAAATCTAATGAGGTACCTTAACACCATCCCAGAACTGAAGGTCATTAGGTAAGAATTATGGAAATTTGAATAAATTATTTCCTTTACTTCATTATAATGAATCATTATTGACCTATTAATTGTAACAAGTGCACCATACCAATGTAAGATTTTTAATGATGGAGAAACTCAGTGTATGTATATGCAAATTCTCTACATTGTCTATGTTTTTTTCTGTAAATCTAAAATGATTCTGAAATATAGTTTATTTTTTGAATCATGTGCATGAGAAAAAAAATGCCTGGCTTGGAAAATGACAAGTTTGGAAGAATACTGGTTAGTCAAAGCCAAATTTTCACCACGCAGAGAAAAAATATTCCCTGTGTGGGAGAACAAAAGAGGAGTTAGTAGAAGGCAAAAAACTTATATCTCCAGAGGAAGGGGTCTGTTCCATGCCCATTGTCTTCCAGGCTAAATCCAGAAGTTTGAGGGGTCCAAAAATCAAAGGGTTTATACCTGGCTTCTCTACAGGATGCAAAGCTGTCCAGTCCACAGAACACGGTGCAAGCAATAAGTAAAAATGACTGTAAGGGACATCTAGGTACATGGGCTTGCGGCAGTCTCACAGTCTCTGCACGTCCCCTTATGGCACAGGGACCAGCAGAATGTTTTCCTATGCACCAGAGAGTAGGGGTATGAGGCCCAGAGTTACAGCAGACCTAGAGAATTGCAGTTGGGACAAGGACACCATAGCCACCACGTGGTCCAGACTGGCAAGCAGAGAGCAATGCGGAGACATTCATGAATTTCACAATAGGTAAATAACCAAGACCCAGGCTTGCCCCTTCCATGCCTATAGGCTGCCTGAATTTGAATAAGATCTCAAGGAAAGAGAATGGAAATCTTTAAGATGGTTGGTACCACATTGAATTAACTAAGGTTCAGATTTTACCTCATAGAGAAACTAAGTTCAGCTGTAGAAAGATACCAAAGATACATTTCTTATATCCCTAAGTATATGAGCTGAAAATTCAGAGTTTTAAGAAGGAGGATAAAAGAATTAGGCAAATGATAACATAGGTTAAGGGCTCTGTATTAGTTTCTAGGGGTTATCGTAAGTTGACCACTGAAAGGTTTAAAACAACAAAAGTGTTTTCTCTCTCAGTTCTAGAAACTAGAAGTCCAAAATCAAGGTGTCAGCAGGAAAGGCTCTCGGGAAAACTATTTATTGCCTTCCGCCAGCTTGTGGTGGTAGCTGGTCATGCCTGGCAGTCCTTGGCTTGGGAATACATGGCTCCAGGCCCTGCCTCCCTGGCTTCTTCCTTGTGTGTGACACAAAGGTGACGAACACTATGTCAGAGTGCTCTGAAGCCCCATATAGGCGTTTTATATCTTACCTTTTTTTTTTTTTTTTGCCCTAGTTCTTTGGTTACCTTATTGTGCTTTGGGGGAGCACCAGCTCTTTCTACAACCTCCAAAGGCTGCCAGGGGCTGCCTTTAACTCTGATTGTGGGCTGCTAGTTTTCATGGCCACCGTAGAACCAGAGGAGGTGGGGAAAGGGGGCATTAGAACACCAAAACCCTTATTTTTTCCAAGGTTCAACCACTTTTCTTGAAAACTAAATATTTCCCAATTACTTCAAGTCTTTGATTAATTTTCAGGATCCTGAAAAAGTTGATTCTCACCATTTTTGCCAGTGTCTTCGTTGCTTTTATGAAGTTGAGAATTTTTAAAGGACCTTACACTGTCATTTGCACTCATGTCAACCATATAATTCTTCTGAAGATTAGATTTTTAAAAACTGAACATATATTGATGATATGTTTTAAAGACAGAGGAAGAGACTTAAGTGATTGTTTATACCGTATGTAAAGAAAATTGATAAAGATCTTCCAAAAGCAAAATATTTTATCATGCAACGAGATGCTAAAGAAAAGGCAATGAGGGAAATGAGTTTGATTTATATTCTGATTCTGTACATGATCTATATTGCTGGGAGCTGTGTGTATCAGCTCAGAAGTTTGTTTACATGTTAAGTAGAAATAAGCATACATGTTTCTAATTTTGAGTTAAAGAGGACTACACGGCTATGTTAACAATGATTGGAGAATATTTTTCTTTGAAAATTCAACTCCTTTAAGCATCTTTCATTTTTAAAAATTTTTTGCCTTTTCTTTCTTTTCAATAAAACTACACAACTTACACAACAAAACCTCTCATACATTGTGGTCTCCTTTGAAGACCCCCCAGCTTTCAGATATCTTGGCATCTTAAGGAGGTGTGTTGGGTCACTCTGTCCTCTGGCTGGTAGATGACTCCAACCAGCGCAACTGCAGCAGGCCCCCTTCAGAGCAACGGCAGCGCTCAGCTTTTCTTTGCTGCCATGACATGTTTGATAAATGATTCTCTTATGTATGGAACACTGTCAAGGGCATTTTCTTATTTTGACACACATCTCCCAAATTTGGACGTCATGCATTGGGATAATTTGCAATCATCAGAAGTTAACCACCCATCTGTGGTGGCGACTCTTTATGATCTACTGCAGAGATGAACTTGGGTTGTATGTGAGGACAATGCTTAGCATTCTGGCTCCAAAGCTCCTCTCTTATCTCCCAGCATGCTGGATTATAATATTATAGGGATTCCTTGGAATCCATTCCAATGTGAAACCTCTATCTATCATCTATCTCCCTTCCTCCTCCCTCCCTCCTTATCATCTATCTCTTGTAGAAAACTTCAGCCACTTCCTTTGAAGTCTGCAACCATTCAACCTCCTGGTATTTGGCAAAGCTCTCTTTCTGTGTGTCAGGCACGCTTTCAACACTCAGCAGATACATCGCAAGTCCATTTTAGCCTTCGCTTCCTGCTTGAGCAGAGCCAGAAGCGAGAACTTCAAGTCTTTTTGGTTCCTTTAGCATAATACTTTTGGTGCCTAGTCTATGGAGACAGATTGTGTAGGATAGAATCTGGCTCCCATTTGTACTGGTTATATGATTCACCAGCAAGTTATTGAAGCTCCGTGCTTTAATTCCCTCATCTATTAAAGGGAGGTAACAATGCCTATCATGTACAATAATGTTTTGAAATATGTATACACTTTGGAATGGCTGCCTTAAACTAATTAACATATGTATTACCTCTTATACATATTTTTGTAATGAGGTGTCTCAAGGTCATTGTGAATATACTTGAAATACTGTATATAAAGAACTAGTTCTGCTTCTTGCAGTAGGGATTCTTTTGTTTGGAGCAGATCATTATGATTCACCTTACAATAGATTGTTCAAAGTGTGGTTGAGTTTCCGAAAATATCTATTCATAGCTGAACAAGTTTTTCTACATATTCAAGACACTGTGTCAACGGTTTTGAAACTCCTTTTGCTTCAAAGATTGGATTCTGAATGGACATGAAATCACATGGAGAAACCCACATAGAAAACAGAAACAAACTGAAGGTGCTTCATGTTTAGTGGAGAGTAAGCGGTCAGCAGCTCCATCTGCTCTGTCTGCAGCAGCCCTGCAGAGGGTTATGAAGAATTCTAGGGATCCAAAGAACAGTTTGAATGCCTATAGTCTGTAGTGGATTTGGTCGTCCTGTGTCAGGGCCAACAATCTCTTACTACCTTGGGAAACTGCACAGGCAAATGTCCGATCTAGCCTTCATATGTTGTGTAAGACAGCTTTTCATTTCCGTGTGCAAAATACCTGACACAAATGACTTAAAGAAGGAAAGATTTATTTTGATTCATGGCCGCAGTAGTTTCAGTCCACAGAAGGCTGGCTCCATTGCTCTGGGCCTGATATAAGGCAGAACATCATGGTGGAAAAGCACAGAGGAGGAATGTTGCTCAGCTCATGAGAGCCAGAAAGTAAAGAAAAGAGAAACTGGAGAGAAGGGAAACGCTTCCAGTACACACCTCCAGCGACTCACCTCCTCCCTACCTCCCAGTAGTCCATTCAGCTATCAGAGGATTAATTCATTAAATGGATTAACCCATAGATGAGGTCTCTTGATCCAAGCACTGCGTGAAATCTCTCCGCTGTACACATGAGGCTTTGAGGGACATTCTAGATCAAAACCATAGCATATATCTTCAGCAAGTTTAACATACATCTATGATGTGTACCTTCTGCATATTGCAAGATTGTCAGCTCAACTAGTATGTATAGGAAATTATTCACTTGGAAATGCAATACACCTGTTTGGATAATAAAATAATAAAGGTAGTGGTTATCAAACAATAAACAGACAGTACAAATACATGAAGGACTTGTTAAATGGTAAATTTCTGGGCCCCACCACCAGAGTCTCTCTAATCCAGGAGGTCTGATGCGGAGTCTGGGAATGTACACTTTTAACTAGTTTCCAGGTGATGCTCAGGTTGAAAACCACTGTTACAGAAGAGAGTAAGTGGGGGAGTGTTTAGTCTGCAACATCAGGGATGGATTTAAGATAATCTATAGTAATCTGCAGTCTTTTTTTTTTAAAGAGTGAAGGACAGTGAGAGAGAGACAGAGAGACAGAGAGAATTATTTTTTTATTGAGTTTTTCACATGGCTTTCATTGCTCTGATGCTTAGTTGTGTATGTGGTGCTGGGATTTGAACCTGTGTACTTGCGCATGCTGGGCAAGCGCCATAACCACCCAGCCACCGCTCCAGCCCCATAATCTGCAGGCTTAAAAAGTTTTTTGTTAGTTGAATATAGAGTTACAATTGAGGGAGAGTCATTATCAAACAATCAAGAACCAATATATATTTATATAGTTAGCCAAGGCTGATGCTATGTCATGGTTTCCCCCGTTGGGTTCCCCATGGTTCTGTTTCCCCCACAAGAACCCCTGTGTTAAATGGACTTCTCATGAAGGTCGGAGAGTTCCTACTATGGGCTAAGCAAACACTATAATAAATACTGGAGTTAAGAAGATTAACTAATTTCTGCTTGAGGAAGGTATATTTTAGTGGGAGGTAGACAAAGAGGAATTGCAATAAGAGGTATAATAATAATGTCATAAGAGAAGTTGGAGAACCCCCACTTGAGCACTTACCTACACCATCTTTGGGGGCTTAGGGAAGGCTTCTTCAAAGAGGTGGCATCTATTCTTTTTCAAAAAAATTAAGTTTGAATGTCAAATAAAATTTGCACCTATCATGTACAATATCATGTTCTGAAATATGTATACATTTTGGAATGGCTAAATTAAGCCAATTAATATATGCATTACCTCTTACACATATCATTTTTTGTAGTAAAAACACTTAAAATTTATTCTCCTATCTGTTTTCAAGAACAACATACATTGTTATAATTATAGTCATCATGTTGTATATTAGATCCCTTGATCTCACTCCTCCTAACTAAAGTCTAAAATTCTGTATCTTTTACTAACATCTTCCCAATACCCACCTTCACATCTGCTCTTAAAATGATAAACATGCTGTCACTAGAAGGCAACATAATAAATATTTGGTAGGTTTTAATTTTGGTTAGCTTTTATATATCAAAATGATCTTGTCATTGAGTCTAAAATTCAGTTCTTTTATATTTACTATTCTAAGAACCAAGACAAGTTTCTGGCAAGCCATGGGAGTGTGACTCTTTATACAAGCAGATGTGGAAAGGGGAATTCTTGTTCTTTATGCTTGAGTGGCTAGAACAGTAATAGGAGAAGTTCCTGTAAATAGTTTTCATTTCTGTTCCTTTTAAAGTGCAATTACAATGACTGGTTCATCATATAGGTTATATTTGCCGGTAAACAACTTATTGATATGTTTCTTCTGAAACGCTAGATAAGAGTGATTAAAATGCATGAGGCTGTGTTTTCTGGAATGACTCATTTGAGCATCATTTTAGATGGTGAGCACTGAATTAGAAAAATGAGAACTGGCATCACTTAAATATGCTTAAGAGTCCCTATATGGTGTTCCTCATGTAAAATTTTCACAAGCCTCATAAACATTTGCTAACTTGACAGCACCAGAAATTTGTTATTTTTGCATAACATCCATTCTAATGAATGAGATATCAAAAAATGAAAACAATTCTTTAACTACCTTTTGGCCCTTGGTTGTCTTGGTTTCCCTGGATTCTTCATGTTCTTTCCCAAATTTTTTTAAAAGAGAGAAACAGTGAGAGAGAGAGAGAGAGAGAGAATCAATTTTATTTAGTTTTTCATGAGGCTTTCGTTGCTCCAACACTTTGCTGTGTACAGGGTGCTGGGGTTTGAACCTGCATCCTTGAGCATGCAAGGTAAGGGCCATAGCTGCTGAGCCACAGCTCCAGCCCCCTCCTCCAATTTTTAATTTAGATAGAAAAAGAATAGAAGATGGAAAAATTGGGAGGCAGGGTGGGGAAGGGAGTTATTATGACTGGTGTGTATGTCAAGGGTACATAGCACAGTACTTTCAGCTCAACTGTGTAAAAGTACTGTTTCTCTTAATACTGGGTAGCAGCACCTTGCTGACCTCCAGGTCATTACCACACAGGATCTGTCTAGAGCTCTGTGAAGAGAAAGCACTTTCACCCAATGAAGCTGAATTTGTGTCATCTATACCAGTGACCTCTACGTTAAACATGAAAGCCTCCTCTTCCTCACAGAGATTATGCTGTCTACACTTCTTGAGAACCGCTCCTTCCCTTGCAAATTTCCATCAGCCAAGATGGCTGACTTTCGTGTGTTAAACACTGACCTGTGCCCACTGGAGGGGGCTGTCTTCTGTTACCACCCATGGATAAGTGGACTCCAGCCCCACTGAGGGATGAGGAGAAAGCATTATGTCTATAGTCACCCTCACCCCCTTTAGTTTACAATGGAAATAAATGAAATGTTACTAATAATTAATACAGTAGTTAACATCACACCTTCACTTGATTTGTAAGTCAACAGCTATGACTTCCTCTTGTTTTGAGCATTCTGAGAGAAGAATAGGAAGGCTTAAGAGTGGTACTTTCAAAAAGCAATTCGCCAGTTCATATGGAATAACAGGAGACCCAGACTAGCCAAAACATTACTCTATAGAAAGGAAGAAATAGGGGGTATCTCAATCCCTGACCTGAAATTATACTACAGAGCCGTAGTAGTAGTAAAAACAGCATGGTATTGGTATCAAAACAGAACCAAAGATCAGTGGAACAGAATAGAAGATCCTGAGACAAACCCCCATATCTTTAACTATTTGATATTTGATTAAGGGGGCAAAAGTATAGTGTGGAAGAAAGATAGCCTGTTCAACAAATGGTGTTGGACAAACTGGACAGCCATACGTAGACAACTGAAGCTGGATCCTTATCTTTCGCCCTGCACAAAAATTAAATCAAAATTGGTCAAAGACCTGGATATTAAGCCAACAATTTTAACTTACTAGAAAAAGAAGTAGGGTCATCACTACACCATGTAGGAATCAGCAGCTACTTCCTTAACAAAACTCCCATGGCTCAAGCTATAAAATCAAGAATAAAAGAATGGGATGCAATTAAACTAAAAAATTTTTGCACAGCTAAAGATCTAGTCAAGAGCATCAAGAGAGAACCTACAGAACAGGAGAAAACCTTTGCCCTCTACACCTCGGACAGAGGGCTAATATCTAGAATATACAGGGGACTAAAGAAACTAAACTCCAAACTCACAGATAATCCAATCAATAAATGAGCTAAAGATCTCAAAAGGAAATTCTCTCCAGTGGAAGTCCAGAAAGCCCATAAATATATGAGAAAATGCTCTACATCATTAGTTATAAGGGAAATGCAAATCAAAACGTCAATGAGATACCACCTCACTCCTGTTAGAGTGGCAAAAATGAAGAATACAAACGATGACAGATGCTGGAGGGGCTGTGGGAAAAGAGGAACACTGTTACACTGCTGGTGGGACTGCAAACTGGTTCAGCCACTATGGAAAGCAGTGTGGAGAATCCTGGGGATTTTCCCAAAAGAGTTAGAATCAGCACATTATAGAGATGTGGCTTCCTCAATGTTTATAGCAGCTCAATTTACTATAGCTAGATTATGGAACCAACCCAGATGCTCCTCACTCGACGAGTGGATACAAAAACTTTGGTACATGTATACCATGGAATACTACTCGGCCATTAGAGAAGACGATATTATGGCTTTTGATATCAAATGGATGGAGATGGAAAGAATTATGCTAAGTGAAGTATTCCAATCTCAGAGACTCAAGGGCCGAATGCTTTCTCTCATCTGTGGAAGCTAGAATACATGGGGAAGCAGTAGGTTAGATGGCTAACCTAACAATAACTTCAAATTGTATGATTCTCAGCGTAATAGGGGGATGGCTCCCTAGGATACTTGGAAGTGTAGGAAGGGGAATGGGGAGGGGGGAGGGTGTATGAAGAACTCATAGGAGACTGGAGAGTGGGAATACGGGGGAACCATCTCAGAAGCAGATGTCATTCCTCCAGGAGATACCCATTTAATGCATGAATTCTTCTGGGGAAACTGCAACAGGTGAAACCCAAGGTGGTCATCCATGATTTGGCATTACCCCTGGATAACATTGGCTATTGTTGGTTTGATAATGTTTCCCTCTCAATTGTACCTCTATATACTCTTAATAAAAAAAATACTCTAAAGGAATCCAGAAATGTGAAATATCTTTCCTAGGTTACTATGGCAAGCAGACCAGGAATTTGAATCCAGGCAGGGCTTTTGACACAAATCTGTGCACCCTCAGCACAACCTCTCTTCCTTTCTTTCTTACACTCATCAGATGCTGAATGCTAACAATCAGCTAGGCATTAAATTATCACCACCTCTGATGGTATACTATGTATTTGCCTTATGAAATTTAGATTATGATCTCTTAATATTTAGCAGTGATCATGCCATGCATCATATTCTATCTTCCTGTTTGTTCCCTATCAGGATAAGACCAACACTTTGTGAGATTCTAAATGGGAACTCCGCTTTAAGAAATGTGCCCTCTTTAAACAGAAAATAAAATGAAGACAAATTCTTCATAAAAAAAAGAGTGGTACTTTCTTTCATTTGTTCTCTTTCACCATACTATGCTTTAGTCAAGTTCTTTACACAAATATAAGTGACATTCATGGTTTCCAAATGAACATGGCTACAAAAGATTTCTACAAAGAAACCACAGTTAGACTACGATAACACCATTGTAAGCAGAACAGCACAACCAGGAGATTAAAATTAAATGCCCATAATGTGAAAACAGACCTGTTCAACGAAAGTGATGTTCAAAATTACATAATAATATATCTACAGCTCATAAAGTTTTACTAAATTTAATACTAAATTTTATAGTAGAATTTAGAAAATATTTTTAAAATGAGATAATGCTACATATAAAATAATTTAGGATTGAGCTAAAGCAACTCTACCAAAAATGTATAGCCTTAAATACTTATGTTAGAAAGAGAACATAATTTCTTAAAATTCATTAGCTAAGCCTATACTTTTAGAAGTTAGGAAAAAAGCAAAAATAATTTTAAGAATATATAATAAAAACAAGAACAGAAATTAATAAAATAGCATAAGTATGATCAGCAATTAGCAAAATCAAAGGTTGACTTTTTGAAAGATGAAGAAAGTTGGCAAATACCTGTTAAGATTAAGAAGATAAATAGAGAAGGCCAAGATAATATCAGGAATGAAAAAAGGGACATTACTACAGGGGTTGCAGACATTAAAAATGTAATAAATAGATAGAAGCAACTTCATGCCAATAACATTAAAGGAAAAAGTAACTCCAATCTCCAAAAGCAATTGCAGAGAAATATGAAGACAGAAGATAACCTGGGCTTGGTGGTGTACACCTGTGATCCCAGCCACTCAGGAGGGTGAAGCAGGAGGATCACACATTCAAAGCCAGCCTCAACAACTTATCAATATCTTTTATAAAAGTAAAAAGAGATGGGGATGTGACGCAGGGATAGAGCCCCCTGGGTTCAATCCCCAGTACATATACATGTATTTATTCTGGAACTCATGAGGGTAGCATTATTTTTGGTATGCAATTCCAATGGGGACTATATGAGAAAGAAAAAAACCCCGGAATAGTATAAATTGATGATTAGCAATGTGGCAATGTTCAAAAAGGTTCATATTTCATAAAATGGTTGATTTTATTACAAGAATGCAAACATGGCATAATTTTAGAAAATCAATTAAGCAATTGAGCACATTAATATATGAAAGGAGAAAAAAGCATATGATCAACTCAATAGATGCTGAAAAAGCATTTGAGAAAATTCAGCATCTATTCATAATTCAAACTATTAGCAAAGTACAAATACAACAAAACTCCCATAAACTGATCAAAGACGTTCACAGAAAACTCCAAAGAAGGGTCATACTTAATGGAGAAGCATTGAAAGTTTTTACTTATTAACAGGAACAAGACAAAAGTACCTTCCATTACTCCTATTAGGCAGTGCCCTAGATAGCCAACACAGTAAACAAAAATAATAAATGCAAGGTATAAAAATCAGAATGGGGGCTGGGGTATAACTCACTGGTAGAATACTTGCCTTGCACGTGCAAAGCCCTGGATTACACCCACAGCACAGGGGAAAATAAAAAGAGAAAGAGAAGGAACTTGGAATGGAAAAAACAAATTTGTTATTATTATTTTCAGATTATATGATTGTGTATGCAGAAAACCGAAAGATTTTACAGATAAATTATTAGAATGACAGTTTCTCAAGATTACAAGAGAAAAATTCAATATACAAAAGCAATTGTATTTCAACATCAGCAACAACTAAAAAATATATTAAGAAACAAATACTATTTACAGTAACAACAAAAAATAAAATACCTATGAATTAAAAGAATGATTTATGAAACCTCAATAAAAACAAAATAAAATCTGCAATGTTTGAAAAGTATTAACAATCTAAATAGAGAATGCTATGTGAGCTGTATTCCCCAGTCCTTTTTTATTTTTTATTTTGCGACAACTTTGTGCTAAGTTGCTGAGACTGGCCTCAAACTTGAGATCCTCATATCTGTCTCCCAAGTCACTATTTTAGCAGGCAGGTGCCACATCCTCTGGCTGTAGGAAATCTCAATATTGCAAAGATGTCAGTTCTCAAACACATCTTTAGATTCAATGCAACTCCAAACAGGAAGGGGTGTGTGTGTGTGTGTATGTGTGTGTGTGTGTGTGTGTGTGTGTGTGTGTGTGTGTTTATTAGTGAGAACTGAGGAACTGGATTCCAAAATTATATATAAGAGCAAATACCTAAGAATACCCAAAACATCTTAGCAAAAAGTATAGAATGATGTGTCCTTTTGTGTATCAAGATGTAAGTTATAACAATTAGGACAGTGGTTTTAGGGCAGGGCTAAGTAAATAAACCCGTAGGTAAAAATAGAAAGCTGGGGTGGGGGTATCCATGTCTACAAAGCAGGCACTAAAAAACGGCAGAGAAAACATGCACTACTGCAGAAGTAGTGTCCTTAAGCTATTTGCTACCAAATGGAAAGAAAAATTAAAGTATATCCCAATCTTCCACAAAACTCAATCCTATGGATTAAATATGAAAACACAAAGTTTGAAATGCAAAAAAGTTTAGAATAGCTTTATGAACTTGGGGGCAAGAAAGTATTTCCTAAGAGACACACAGCAATTGATTGAAAACTGTATTAAAATTAAGAACTTATATTTCTTCAAGTAAAAACAGATCTCAAATTGGGGTCCATATTCTCAGTACATGTAAATATAAAAAGATTAGAGTCCAGAATATAAAAGAATTCTATGAATCTGTAAGAAAGTGATGAGCAATTTAGAAAAATGAGCAAAAGACTCAAACAGATGGTACAAAGAGGAACAGAACTGGTTCCTAAATTCATGTTCTGATACTTAACCTCCATAGTAATCAAGAAAATGTAAATCAAAACCGTGAGATACTGTTTCAGACCCAACAGACTGGCAAAGATTAAAAAAAAATCAACTTGAAGACACCAGATCTGAGCCAGGAGAAAAAGCAATGGAAATTCATGATTGAGAACAAATTGATACTAAAGGACAAATCAGAAATTGTTGGCAATGTTTCAGTAAGCTCCCCATTCACCAAGACCTGGTAAATTCATTCCTAGATGTATACTTGAGAAACTCTGAGACCTGTGAACCCGAAGGCCTGAACAGAAATGTTCATGGTAGCACTGTTATCTCTTTATTTATTTTTAATTGGTTCAGCATCATCTTACGTAATGAAGGGATCCGCTGGTTCACATTCATAGGTATTGACAGAGCTGCTTAAACCTCATCTTTGTCTAGGATCTCCCCCTCCTCTCCCACTCCCTGTCCTAGTGACTCCTCTGTAGTACCCCCAAGTTACAGATATAAATGACCATATGCATGCAATTTAAACATTGAGATTACTAGATTTACACACCGGCCTGGGTGCTTTGGGGTTCTCATGGGAGTCAACTGCACTCTATAGTATTGAACACCCCCATTTTCCCCTTCGTCTCCTCTGTCCTTTTCTCCCCCTCGCCCTTCATAGCTATAGTTCCCACAGCTTATATGTTACTTCAACTTTGGTGGGTCTATTAAATAAACTTGACTAACTTTTATCCTATCTTGGATTTTACCCCAGCTTCCATGTATGAGAGAAAATACTCAACCCGTAAGTCTCTGGGTTTGGCTTGTTTCACTCAGCATGATTTTTTCCATTTCATCCACTTACCTGCAAAAGCCATGATATTGTTCTGTCTAATAGCCGGGTAGAACTCCAGTGCATGTATTTATACCACAGTTTTTGGGTCCATTCATCCGGTGAAAGGCATCTAGATTGTTTCCATAATTTAGCTATTGTAAATTGAGCTGCCATAAACACTGATGTAGCTTTATCTCTGTAATAAGCTGATTCTAGCTCTTCTTGGAAAATACCTGCGAGTAGGATAGCTGGGTCATACAGTAGTTCCATCCCTACTTGTTTGAGGAGTCTCTACACTGCTTTCCAGAATAGCTGTACCAGTTTGCCATCCCACCAACAGTGTGTCAGTTTTCCTTTCACCCCACAACCCCTGCATCATGTGTTACTATTCATTTCTTCATTTTTGCCATTCTGACCAGAGTGAGGTGGAAACTTGGTGAAATTTTGATTTGCATTTTTCTGATTGCTAGTGATATAGAACACTTTCTCATACAGTTTTTGGCTTTTGAACTTCCTCTGTTGAGAAGTTTCTGCTTAGTTCAATAGCCCATTTGTTGATTGGAGAGTTTGTGTTTTTGGTGTTAAGTTTTTTGAATTCTTTGTGTATTTTGGATATTAGCCCCCGTCAGAGAGGTAGCAGGCTATAATTTTCTCCCATTCTGAAGGTTCTCTCTTTACACTCTTGACTAATTCCTTAGCTGTGCAGAAGCTTTTTAGTTTAATGGCAAGGTGAGAGATCAGGATCTAATTTCAATTGTCTGCAAATGGCTGTCAAGTTTGTCCAGCACCATTTGTTGAACAGGCTGTCTTTCCTCCAAGCTATATTTTTGCCCCCTTTGTTGAATATCAGATGGATAAAGAGAAGGATAAAGACTTGTGGCTTAGTCTCAGTGTCTTCTATTCCATTCCATTGGTCTTCCTGCCTATTATGATAGCAATACCATGCTTTTTTTGTTACTACTGCCCTATAGTATAATTTCAGGTCAGGTATTTTGATCCCTCCTATTTTCTTATTTTCTTTCTTTCTTTCTTTCTCTTTCTTTTCTTTTTTGCTTAGTAGTGCTTTGGCTATTCTGAGTTTCTTTTTTTCTTTTTAAAGAGAGAGGAACAGTGAAAGAGAGAAAGAATCAACTTCTATTTAGTTTTTCATGTGGCCTTTGTTGCTCCAACACTTTGTTGTGTACGTGGTGCTGTGGTTTGAACCCATATCCTTGTGCATGCCAGGTAAGCATGGGAACAGATGAACCACAGCTCCAGTCCCTATTCTGAGTTTCTTTTTGGTTCAAATCACTTTGAGAATTGATGTTTCCATATCTGTGAAGAATGACATTGGTATCTTGATGGGAATTGCACTGAATCTGTACAGTACTTTTGGCAGAATGGTCATTTTAACTATATTGATTCTGCTTAACCAAGAACTTGGATGTCTTTCCATCTTCTCAGGTCTTCTTCAATTTCTTTCTTCAATGTTTAATAGTTTTCATTCTAGAGGTCTTTTACTTCTTTTGTTAGATTAATTCCCAACTATTTTATTCTTTTTGAGATTAATAATATTAATGGGATGAATTTATTGGTTTATTTTTCTTTCTTTCTTTCTTTCTTTCTTTCTTTCTTTCTTTCTTTTTTAAAGAGAGAGGGACAGTGAGAGAGAGAAAGAGAGAATGAGAGAATCAGTTTTATTCAGTTTTTCATAAGGCTTTTGTTGCTCCGACACCCTGTTGTGTACATGGTTCTGGGGCCTGAACCTGTTTCCTCACGCATGTCAGGCAAGTGTGGTAACCACCAAGCCACTGATCCAGCCCCTCTTAATTTCTTCTTTGGAAGTATTGCTGTTGGAATATAGGAAAGCTATTAATTTATGGGTGTTGATTTGGTATCTTGCCACTTTGCAGAATTCATTTATAAGCTTTAAAAGTCTTCTGACAGAGACATTTGGGTCTTCTGGGTATAGGATCATCTCATTGGCAAATAGAGATATTTTAACTCCCTGTTTTCTTATTTGAATCCTTTAGATTTCCTTGCCTTGTCTGATTGCTGTGGCAAGGGTTTCAAGGACTAAATTGAATAAGAGCAGTGAGAGTGGACAAACTTGTTCCCCAGTTTAGTGGGAATGGTTTCAGTTTTTCTCCAGTAAGTATAATGTTGGCTGTGGGTTTGTCATAAATGGCGTTAACAAAATTAAGGTAAGTTCCTTTGATTCCTTGAGCATAAATGGGTGTTGGATTTTATCAAAGGTCTTTTCTGCATCAATTGAGATGATCGTATGGTTTTTGCTTTTAATTCTAAGTGATGAATTACACTTGCTGATTTGTGTATGTTGAACCAGCCTTGCATACCTGGAATGAAGCCCACTTGATCCTCACGTATGATCTTTTCAATGTGTTTTTGGATTGTTGTTTGCTGGGATTTTGTTAATGATTTTTGTGTCTATGTTCATCAGGGATATTGGTCTGTAGTTTTCTTGCTGTGTCATTCTTGGTTTTTGGTATCAGGGCTGTGGTTGCCTCATAAAATGTGTTTGGGAGGGTTCCATCCCTTTCAATTTCATGGATTAGCTTACTAAGGAGAGGTATTAATTCTTGAGATACTCTGAGACCTGTGAACAAGAAGGCCTGAACAGAAATGTGCATGCCAGCAGTGTTTATTAAAAAACGAAAGACAAAAACCTGAATGCAAACCAAATGCCCATCTTTAATGTGGGCATTTAAACAAATTGTGGGTTATTTCTATAATGAATCTCTATACATAAATGAAAATGAATGAACTAGAATTACACACATTAGCACAGATGGATTTCAGAATGATAGTGTTGAGTGAAAAAAAAAAGTCAATAAATATGCCCAGTACAATCCTCTTCTATACAGTGTGAACAAAGGAAAAGGAAATGATACGTTGTTTGGGGTATGTAGATAGTTTTTAAAATTACAAGGAAAGACAGATGAATGGCTAGTCAGATGAAGGTTACCTTGAGGCAGGGTGTGTGCACAGATCTGGCTGGGGAGGACTATCTATCCAAGGAGGTCGGAAAGTGTGAGAAATGTCCTATTTCATAACCTATGTGGTTGGTACAGGAATGCTTGGTTTATTATAATTCTTTCAACTGTTTATCTTTACATACTGTTTTTAAAATGTGATATATTTCACAGAAATTTTAATTAAAATTTACAACTCTGTAAATGCTTGGACATTTTGTTTGATTATTTGCAAACATGTTTCTCAAAACATTTTAACATATTAGAGATAGCACTCATTAGCAAAATAATGTTAACACTACAGAAGCTTATTAATCTGCTGGTATTTGCTTAAAAATAGTAGAATTCTCAGATTAGGACCTAAATATTTTTTTAAATAATGGTGCTTATATCATCATTTTGCTCCTCCTGAGATATTATTACCCAGTAATTATTTAAAACCTCATCCTTTTAAATCTTTTATGTGCATCACATATCAGTAAGTTAGTAGTGATATCTAATTTGTTCATAATAGAAATACAAACCAGGGTGGGATTTGCTCCCAAAATTACTCACTGGACAATCCAGACACTTGGAGGCCATCGCTCAGGGCACTCTCAGGCAGCAGTTCTCAACCTGAAATTCACCTGCGTGAGCAGCCAATGTGCTGACTCCTGAATGACATCCAGAACTCTGATTCGTGGAGAGGGTCCTGGAAAACCCACTTTAATTCATACTCCAGGCAAATCGGTGCCCACAGTTTTATTCTTAGTTAGACCACAATTAAAGCCACATCTTTAGAGAGCTGTGCTCCCACACTGTGCAGAACTCCTCTTCTTGAAATGAACTTTTGCATGATGCCACTGACCTGCATTGAAGGACTCTGTGA